>PIJE02000813.1:196551-226398 GCA_002895965.2 Coryphaenoides rupestris | reverse complement strand
GCGTGGATTCCTATTGGCTGTGTCGTCTCACGCAACGCCCGGCGACGGCCACTCGACACCGCCGGCCCGGGTATCATCATGACCGCATGTAAACAAAGACTTCCACTGGCAA
This sequence comes from Coryphaenoides rupestris, assembly GCA_002895965.2. Classification (NCBI taxonomy): domain Eukaryota; kingdom Metazoa; phylum Chordata; class Actinopteri; order Gadiformes; family Macrouridae; genus Coryphaenoides; species Coryphaenoides rupestris. The sequence goes on along the minus strand of PIJE02000813.1, from coordinate 226,286 downwards.
GCGGGTTGCCGTGGTGACCAAAGTCCCGGAACATCGGTTTCCAGGGTCCTGCCGGGGGGGCGGGGGGGGGGTGTCGCCGAGTTTGAATCCGGGATGCTCCTCGTCAACCATCAGCAGTATAAAAAACAACAAGAGAGATAATACTTGTGTTTACAAAGTCAAGTCTCAGAGTCCTTTAGGTCCAGGAGGCCAGGGTGGTCCAGAACAGGCCTGGACCTGGGGGGCGGAGGGGGTCACTCGGCGGAGGGGTCCCTGATCAGAGAAGGGTCTCGGCCAGGGTCTCCCCGGAGCCCACCAGGGGCTCCCCGAGGTCGAACAGCTGCTCCAGGTTGACGGTGGAGGAGCAGAGGAAGTCCCCGGGGCCCTGCTCCACCTCCTCCTCCCCCACCCAGGGGCCCTGCAGGAAGGCCGTGGCCAGGAAGGTCTCCTCCTCCACGTCGGACGCCTGGTGGTGGTGGTGGTGGTGGTGTTGGTGGTGGTGTTGGTGGTGGTGGTCCGCTCCCCTCCCCCCGATGCCCCCGGCGGGGAAGATCTGTGCCCCGTGCACCGTCAGGTCCTGGTCATCCCGGGGGATGGGGCTCAGGGGGCCCTCCAGACTCAGCTCCCCGCACAGCGCCGAGTCCAGCAGGGCGTCCCAGTCGAAGCTGCCCTTCAGCGAGCCCAGCTCCTTCTGCTCCTCGGCGCACAGCAGTGGGGAGCTGGAGCGCCGCGGGCCCTTGGCCTGCCACCCGGGGGCCCGGCAGCCCGGCGGGGGTTTCCTCTTGCGGCCGCCCGGCCCCCGGCAACTCACGGGCCAAGAGCCCAGCATGGTGCCCTCCGCCAGCTGGGGGTCCCACCGCTGCTCCCCCACCGTGACCTCCTCGATGTCCCACAGGAGCAGCTGGGAGCGCGGGTCGGCGGCGGCAGGGGGTCCGGGGCGCAGGCAGCCCTGCAGCGCGGGGTTCAGCTGGATGGGTGGAAGGCGGCGCTTCTTGTAGGCGCCGGTCAGTAGCCGCTCGGCGTACTGCGGGTCGATCCTCCAGAAACCGCCCTTCCCCGGCTCGTCCTTCCTCCGCGGGACCTTGATGAAGCACTTGTTCAGGGACAGGTTGTGGCGGATGGAGTTCTGGAGGAGAACACACACACACATAGATGGTAAATGGAGGTGGAGGAGGTGGTGGAGGAGGTGGAGGAGGTGGTGGAGGAGGTGGAAGAGAAGGAGAAGGAGGAGGTGAAGGAGGTGGAAGATGTGGTGGAGGAGGAGGTGAAGGTGGAGGAGGAGGAGGTGGAGGAAGAGGAGGAGGAGGTGAAGGTGGAGGAGGTGGTGGAGGAGGTGGAAGAGAAGGAGGAGGCGAAGGAGGTGGAAGATGTGGTGGAGGGGGAGGTGAAGGTGGAGGAGGAGGTGGACCTGGTGGAGGTGGAGGAGGTGGAGGAGGAGGCGGAGGTGGAGGAGGAGAAGGAGGAGGAGGCGGAGGTGGAGGAGGTGGTGGAGGAGGTGGAAGAGAAGGAGGAGGTGATGGAGGTGGAAGATGTGGTGGAGGAGGAGGTGAAGGTGGAGGAGGAGGTGGTGGTGAAGGAGGTGGAGAGGGATGGAGGGTCCAGATATCTGGCGAGCTGTACCGGCATAGCGTCCGTTGTGTTCGTTGGCGCGGTGCTGCAGGATATTCATTTACCCGCCACCGCCGCCGCCAACGCCAACGCCAACGCCAACGGCGTAACGACTCACTGAGTCTCCACGCTTTTCCTTTTGTTTTCCTCCGTGTTGCCGTTCCCCGGCGTGACGCTGGGCTAACCGAGCGCAACGCAGCGCTCTAGTAACACGCCGCCTGACATCAGAGCGCGGACGTCAAGTCGTTTTTTACCTTCGACTGCAAAACAACCCGTCAGAGTTTCTCGCTCTCCCTCCCTCCCTCAATCCCTCCCTCCCTCCCTCTCGCTGTCCTCTGTAGTTCAGACATCAACAAGGAATCATGAATCATCTCGTGAAACGCGCTTAATTATTAAAATAGAAAAAAAAACAACAATAACAGTGAGGGAAAAACAGTACCAAAAACAGTACCAAAAAGAGCCAATTCTTAAACTGGGGTGAGTCTTTATTTGGCAACTATCTTCTCCAGTCCTGGTCACCGTGGTAGCGGCGAGGATAACAGGAAGCCTCATGTGCTCGAGGAGGGGGGGGGGGGGGGGGGGGGGGGTAGCAGCCAGCAGTCCTTCCACTTCCTGTTTCTCATGCAGCGTGGATTCCTATTGGCTGTGTCGTCTCACGCAACGCCCGGCGACGGCCACTCGACACCGCCGGCCCGGGTATCATCATGACCGCATGTAAACAAAGACTTCCACTGGCAAGCGGGTTGCCGTGGTGACCAAAGTCCCGGAACATCGGTTTCCAGGGTCCTGCCGGGGGGGGCGGGGGGGGTGTGGCCGAGTTTGAATCCGGGATGCTCCTCGTCAACCATCAGCAGTATAAAAAACAACAAGAGAGATAATACTTGTGTTTACAAAGTCAAGTCTCAGAGTCCTTTAGGTCCAGGAGGCCAGGGTGGTCCAGAACAGGCCTGGACCTGGGGGCGGAGGGGGTCACTCGGCGGAGGGGTCCCTAATCAGAGAAGGGTCTCGGCCAGGGTCTCCCCGGAGCCCACCAGGGCTCCCCCGAGGTCGAACAGCTGCTCCAGGTTGACGGTGGAGGAGCAGAGGAAGTCCCCGGGGCACCTGCTCACCTCCTCCTCCCCCACCCAGGGGCCCTGCAGGAAGGCCGTGCCAGGAAGGTCTCCTCCTCCACGTTCGGACGCCTGGTGGTGGTGGTGGTGGTGGTGTTGGTGGTGGTGTTGGTGGTGGTGGTTCCGCTCCCCCTCCCCCGATGCCCCGAGCGGGGAAGATCTGTGCCCGTGCAACCGTCAGGTCCTGGTCATCCCGGGGGATGGGGCTCAGGGGGCCTCCAGACTCAGCTCCCCGCACAGCGCCGAGTCCAGCAGGGCGTCCCAGTCGAAGCTGCCCTTCAGCGAGCCCCAGCTCCTTCTGCTCCTCGGCGCACAGCAGGGGGGAGCTGGAGCGCCGCGGGCCTTGGCCTGCACCCGGGGCCCGGCAGCCCGGCGGGGGCTTCCTCTTGCGGCCGCCCGGCCCCGGCAACTCACGGGCCAAGAGCCCAGCATGGTGCCCTCCGCCAGCTGGGGGTCCACCGCTGCTCCCCCACCCGTGACCTCCTCGATGTCCCACAGGAGCAGCTGGAGCGTGGGTCGGCGGCGGCAGGGCGGCGGGGGTCGGCAGGCAGCCCTGCAGCGCGGGGTTTCAGACTGGATGGGTGGAAGCGGCGCTTCTTGTAGGCGCCGGTCAGTAGCCGCTCGGCGTACTGCGGGTCGATCCTCCAGAAACCGCCCTTCCCCGGCTCGTCCTTCCTCCGCGGGACCTTGATGAAGCACTTGTTCAGGGACAGGTTGTGGCGGATGGAGTTCTGGAGGAGAACAACACACACACATAGATGGTAAATGGATTGCGTTTATATATCGCTTTTATCCAAACGCTTTACAGTATGCTCACATTCACCCTTCAGACACCCGGACGGCGGTGCCAACATGCAAGTAAACCAACACGTCAGGAGGCAGGTAGGGTTAGGTGGTGTCCTGCTCAGGGACACCTCAACACTTAGGTAGGAGGGGGAGGAGCCCGGCTGAGCTACTGCCACCCACCAGATATAGACATAGATATAGAGATAGATATAGATATAGGCATAGATATAGATATACGTAGATAAAGATAAAGATATAGATATAGATATACACACACAGACAGACACAGACACGTAGATTTACACACATTGATATACACACAACTGACAGTCTTGTGGTTAGGGTGTTTCACTCCAGGCCAAAAGGTTGTGAGTTTGAGCCCCACTAACTCCACTAACTTCATCTTGATCGTGATCTTGAAGTCGCTTTGTTTGGATAAAAGCGTCTAACTGCTAAATGACTGAAATATCACATGACTGGTGGTGCTTGAACATGTGGGCGGGGGAGATAGACCACTGTGCTGGGTGAAGGTCACAGAAGTCCTGGAATTCACTACAGCACCCTCCTCTGCCCTCTTCCCCCTCCTCCTCCTCCTCTCGTCTCCTCCTCCTCCTCTAGTTTCTCTACTCCTCCTCCCCCTCTAGTCTCCCTCCTCCTCCTCTAGTCTCTCTCCTTCTCCTCCTCCTCGCTCCCCCTCTCGTCTCCCTCCTCCTCCTCCTCTAGTCTCTCTCCTCCTCCTCCTCCTCTAGTCTCCCTCCTCCTCCTTCTCTTGTCTCTCTCCTCCTCCTCCCTCTCTAGTCTCGCTCCTCCTCCTCCTCCTTCTCCTCCTCTAGTCTCCCTCCTCCTCCTTCTCTCGTCTCTCTCCTCCTCCTCCCCCTCTAGTCTCGCTCCTCCTCCTCCTTCTCCTCTAATCTCTCCTCCTCCTCCTCCTCCTCTAGTCTCTCCTCCTCCTCCCCCTCCTCTAGTCTCTTTCCTCCTCCTCATTCTCCTCCGCCTCTAGTCTCTCCCCTCCTCCTCTAGTCTCTCTCCTCCTCCTCCTCCCCCTCTAGTCTCCCTCCTCCTCCTCCTTCTCCTCCGCCTCCCCTCCTCTCATCTCTCTCCTCCTCCTCCTCCTCCCCCTCTAGTCTCCCTCCTCCTCCTCCTCCTTCTCCTCCGCCTCCCCCTCCTCTCGTCTCTCTCCTCCTCCTCCTCCTCTAGTCTCTCTCCTCCTCCTCCTCCTCCTCCTCCTCCACCTCTCCATCCCTCCTCCTCCTCCACCTCTCCATCCCTCCCCCTCCTCCTCCTCCCCTCTGGTTCATAACGGGGGTCAGATGGGCTGACCTCTGTTAAATATTATCTGCCCCGTGTACGGCCTTACAAACCCCAGTGCTCAGAGCCACCGGAGGGCCGATCATCATCAATCATTTATCCACCAAATTAAACTTTACTTGGGGGGAGAAAAAAACCCTCGCCTCTCCAAGGAGAATAGACTGCTTAACCCTGTAAAGGCTGTGTAGCTGTGTGTGTGTGTGTAGCTGTGTGTGTGTGTGTGTGTGTGTGTGTGTGTGTGTGTGTGTGTGTGTAGCTGTGTGTATGTGTGTGTGTGTGTGTGTGTGTGTGTGTGTGTAGCTGTGTGTGTGTGCGTGTGTAGCTGTGTGTGAGTGCGTGTGAGTGAGTGAGTGAGTGAGCGTGTGTGTGTGAGTGAGTGTGTGCGTGTGTGTGTGTGTGTGTGTATGTGTGTGTGTGTGCCTACCTGCCAGGTGGGGTCTGTGTGTCTAAATGCGCATGTGTGTGTGTGTGTGTGTGTGTGTGTGTGTGTGTGTGTGTGTGTACGTGCATGCATGCATGTGTGTGTGAGTGTGTGTGTGTGTGTGCCAACCTGACAGGTGGGGTCTGTGTGTGTGTGTGTGTGTGTGTGTGTGTGTGTGTGTGTGTGTGTGTGTGTGCCTACCTGGCAGGTGGGGTCTGTGTGTGTGTGCGTGTGTGCGCATCTATCTACCTGCCAGGTGGGGTCTGTGTGTGTGTGAGTGTGTGTGTGTGTGTGTGTGTGTGTACGTGCATGCATGCATGCATTCGTGTGTGTGTGTGTGCCTACCTGACAGGTGGGGTCTGTGTGTGTGTGTGTGTGTGTGTGTGTGTGTGTGTGTGTGTGTGTGTGTGTGTGTGTGTGTGTGTGTGTCTACCTACCTGCCAGGTGGGGTCTGTGTGTGTGTGTGTGTGTGTGTGTGTGTGTGTGTGTGTGTATGTGCGTCTACCTACCTGCCAGGTGGGGTCTGTGTGTGTGTGTGGGTGTGCGTGTGTGTGTGCGTGTGTGTGTGTGTGTGTGTGCGTGTGCGTCTATCTACCTGCCAGGTGGGGTCTGCGTGTCTGAAGTAGCAGAAGTTGTCGGTGATCCAGGAGTAGATGCAGGACAGCGTGATCTTGACCCGCTGGCTGGCCTGCATGGCCATGCAGATGAGCGTGGCGTAGGAGTAGGGGGGCTTCACCGCCGGGTTGGTCCGGTAGTCCACGTCGTCGTGGCAGTGCCCGTGGGCCACGATGCCCGGGAGGGGGAGGGGCAGGGGGACGGGCATGCGGGAGTAGGCGGCGGCCGTGGGCTTCCCGGGGGTCAGGGGGCCCCCCGCCCCGCAGGCCGGGTCGCCGGCCAGGGGCGAGGAGGGCGCCTCGGTGCCCAGCAGGGGGGCCTGCTGCTGGGGCGGCTGCGGGGGTCCGCTGGCCCCCAGGATGGAGAACTCCTGCAGCCACTGGAGGCTGGTCAGACTGTCGTCCAGACACACGCTGTCCTGGTTGCTATAGTGACTGTTGTTGAGGTGGTGGTGGTGGTGGGGATGACGGTTGTGGTTGTTGTTGTTGTTGTTGTTGTTGTTGTTGTCGAGCTCCTCCACGCGGGCGGCCGCGGTCACCAGCTCCTCCTCCTCCCCACCCCCACCCCCACCGCGCCCAACCGGCTCCTCGCAGCTCGCCGACATCTTGTCTCTGCGGCCCCCCAGCGCGTGGTCTCCTCTCCCGCGCGATGCCACTTGTTGTCTGGTGGGACGGGACACACACACACACACGTAGAGAGACACACACACGTAGAGAGACACACACACACACAGAGACACACACACACACAGAGACACACACACACACACAGAGACACACACACACACACAGAGAGAGACACACACACACACACACACACACACACACACACACATAGAGAGACACATACACACAGAGACACACACACACACACACAGAGACACACACACACGGTCGTTAACACACTACCACACAGCAGGGGGTAACAATGTGGACACACAATAAGAACCATTGTAGAAACACTGTGTACGTGAGCGCGTCTGTGATCCTGTGTGGCCGCAGAGCAATTAACACGATTGATTGGCACCACTTTTCTATTTTACATTTGACATTTTAGGTTTCTATTTTCTTTAATTCGAAAATAGCCAAACCATATATTTGATTTTATTATTTCTAATTAATATAAAAGTGTGACGTGTGTGTGTGTGTGTGTGTGTGTGTGTGCTGCACTTGACTCACACACCTCACGGCCGTAATAAATAACTATTTATTACATTGTGTATATATTTCTATATACCATATATATACCAGGATATATACCCTTTAAATATACAATTTATATTTGTCCCGGACAGATACAGTATGTATTTCCTCTTGAGGCCTATATATTTAATCATTCGAATAAATAAATAGGCCTAAATCATTAAAAGGCTGAGTAATCTAACGCTAATTAATTAATTAATTAAATGCACACAAATAAAACACATTTAATAAATAAAATAAGTGCGTAATAGCAATTACATGTGAAGAGTAATTATCTACCTGACATGAACGGTTATTGCCAGTAAATAGGAGCTAATAATTTCTTACCATAAATATTTAGTCCTAAATCGTAATGTTATTTTTATTTTATTTTTTTTAAAAGCGTGATAAACGAATAATTTAATTTAACTCGACCAAAAACGTATATAATATAATTGTATTCTCAGCCCTGCAGGCCCCATATATATATATATATATATATATATAAAACTAAAAGAAATATAATCCTTACCTTTATTATTGATTATGTGGAGGGGGGAGAAAATAATTGCAATTCCCCCAAATTGAGCGCTTATTGCGTTGCCCCGTCGACACCTGTTGAGATGGAGAGGATTCCTCCAGTGCGCCGCTCCTCTCCCTGCGTCCACTGCTGGCGTCGCGGTGACTGGAGCTCTCTGTGACGGCGACGACCACTAAAACCATCCCCCTGGGCCTGGCCTGGGGTGGGGGGTGGGGTTGGAGGTGGGGTGTGGGTGGAGGTGGTGGAGGTGGGGAGGGTGGGGTTCAGTTTAATACCTGGTCCAGGAGAAGGTTTGTCCAGCAACCATAGAAACGTGACACCACCCCTGCCCCCACCCCCCCCCCCTCACACACGCACACGCACACACACTCACATACCACACTCACACACGCACACACACCCCCTCCCTCCTCCTTGTAAACAGCTTTCTGCGCCCCCATTGGCCCTCTGGTTGCCATGGCGCTCCACTTTTTTAATCAGCTCGCTTGCAGTTGTGTTTAGTGGAGGAGGAGGTGGAGGAGGAGGAGGAGGGGAGAGAGAGAGAGAGAGAGACATTGTCACTCTCCTTCTATTGTCCTCTCTGTCGGCTTTTGAGCGGGTTTTAAATAAATAGGAATATTCCTCACTTGCCAACTCCACCGCTTTGGGCCCGTGGTAGGCCCCTCTGGCCGGCGGTGTTTGTAGAACTGAGATGTTCTCCTAGTGAATCCAGAACTTTCCATAGGCTACTAGGTGGTTTTTTCTTCTTCTTTTTTTAAAGCGTTGTTGATTCAATTTCACCTCTTTTCTAACGTGTTTGAATGAGCGCGAGTGGCCCACAGCCAGAGGGTTCGCCGGGGAGCCAGCCGCCCATCTCCATCTCTGAAGATGAGCAGGGAACAGAAAACATGAGAGACTTTGTGTTTGTGTGTGGTTTCTTTTTATGACTTTACAGTGTCTTTGTGCGGAGGCCGGGGAGCCGTCCAGACACACACAGGCGCTCTGTGGGCCGTGGCTTCTCTTAGCCCTTCTCTCTCTCTCTCTCTCTCTCTCTCTCTCTTTATATGTGGAGAACAAAACCTTTCTACATTCCTGCCCCTGAAGTCCAAACGCATGCGTCCAACTCAGCGTTCTGTTACTGATTCAATATATTCACGGGCCCTGCCAGCGCCTTCTGGACATTTCATGCTCAGCTTGAGACTGAACTTCCTCACAAACACCCAAACACAGCAAACACCTTATTGGCTCTGCGAGGCGACGAACCGCACCGGCAACGGTTTTTACTAGAAGGTTCTGAGCTGCGGCCAAATGGAGGAAAAAAAACCCAACTAGACAAACATAGAAATACGCAGACACGCTGCAGCCAATCAGGGGAGATATGGGCAGGAGGAGGAGGAGGAGGAGGAGGGAGCCAATGAGAGGAGAGATGAGGCAGGACAGGCCGGGAGGGTTCGGGAGAGGGTTCTTCAGAGTGTGTCCCTGCTCTCTGGTCCCTGCATGCTGCTGGACTGAAACAAGATGTCCACTCTCTCACTTATATGAGCTGCGGATGTGTACGCCAGTTAACAGAATAAGAACACAAGAACTCACTTCACTCAGAAACAGGCAAACATTACTCTGCCAAGTCTCAACTCAGTGGTGGAATGAGCGCCCGGCTGATGTCAGGATGGCAGAGCTTCTGCACGGGACTCAAGACCCACCTGTTCAGAGTTCCCCTGGACTCTGCATAACCCCCCCGCCTTCCCTCTCCTAACCCTACAGTATATACTATTAATCGTACTTAGCATTGCTTAGCATATTGCACGTTCTTAGATGTTGGTACTGCACTCAGAATGGCACGTCTGCTCTTATCCCAGCTATTATGCAGGTAACCTAGCAGTTATGAAACTCGTTCTATTAGGCTTGCAACTATGAACGCTTGAAACCTGCTCTATTCTTATCTTTATGTACCACAGTGATATATTGCTGTCTCCTTCAACAAATGTACTCTTTGTAAGTCGCTTTGGTCCCTGCATGCTGCTGGACTGAAACAAGATGTCCACTCTCTCACTTATATGAGCTGCGGATGTGTACGCCAGTTAACAGAATAAGAACACAAGAACTCACTTCACTAGAAACAGGCAAACATTACTCTGCCAAGTCTCAACTCAGTGGCGGAATGAGCGCCCGGCTGATGTCAGGATGGCAGAGCTTCTGCACGGGACTCAAGACCCACCTGTTCAGAGTTCCCCTGAACTCTGCATAACCCCCCCCCCGCCTTCCCTCTCCTAACCCTACAGTATATACTATTAATCGTACTTAGCATTGTTTAGCATATTGCACGTTCTTAGATGTTGGTACTGCACTCAGAATGGCACGTCTGCTCTTATCCCAGCTATTATGCAGGTAACCTAGCAGTTATGAAACTCGTTCTATTAGCCTCGCAACTATGAATGCTTGAAACCTGCTCTATTCTTATCTTTATGTACCACAGTGATATATTGCTGTCTCCTTCAACAAATGTACTCTTTGTAAGTGGCTTTGGATAAAAGTGTCTGCCAAATGCCCTAAATGTAAATGTACATGTAAGAAGAAGAACAACAAGAATAATAAATATAGTGTTTTGACAAATATTTTGACAGAGCAATATGCGAAACACGTAACGAAAACAGATCTCCTGCTATCAGAAGTCCCTCCCTCTCTCTCTCGCTCTCTTGCCTCTCGTCATAAAACCATGTCACTGAAAGTCCTGGCCCTCTCTGTCTCGCCAATCATGCTAATTTGGAGCATCTCCATGGAGATGGAGATGCCAGGATCGAGGTTCGATGAGAGGGGGACAGCCATGCAGTTCCACTACCCTAGAGTAGAGCTATAGCTAGTGAACCACTTCCTCCCTTCATCGCCGTCACTCACAGAGGTCGGGGGTCATCGGCGCCAGACTGGTGTGTGATGCTCCTCTCTGATCCTCTCTCGAACCCCAACCCCCCCCCCACTGAGGAAAGGTCAAAGGTGAAGGTGGGGGCAGCCAAGCACAGTATGTAGGGAGAGAGAGAGACGGTCAAGGAAGAGTGGTTCGGCTTAAAGGAGGAGAGAAGCGAGAGATACACACACACACACACGCGGAGACACACACATAAGCAGACACACACACAGGCAGACACACACACAGGCAGACAGGCAGACACACACACACACACACACACACACAAACGCACACACACACATACACAGGCAGACACACACACAAACACACACACACACAGATCCTGGCTCCAATAGACTACATTGTACATCTTAGATTTGTTTAATCTAAACTAATCTCTCTCTATGGTCTTGGCGCTCAACATGGAGGTGGATAAGTTAATAAGCCCGCTAATAAGTTAATATTAATAATCTGTCTCAGAGGGTCACAAAGAGTGAGGAATGCGTCACCTGCTGTGCTTGTGATTTATAATCTGCATTTAAAATCAACTATTGGCTTAGTGAACATATTGCATTGTATCTTTATGAGATTAACGGTTGTGCAACAAAACTAATCTTCGCAGCTCAGTACGGGTGGGGGGTGCTTGGCCTATTCTATAAGTCTGCTCTAGAACAGCCACTATTTCGTTTAACTTTGGAACCACTAAGTCCAGGGTGCTGTTATGAATTAAATATAGACCTAATCTGTATATAATTGGTTAAATGCACATAAGAGCTAGTTTTTGGATCTTGTGTCAAACATGTGTATTGCACTTTTAAATCTCACGTGTGAGCATCGATGAGGAGTAATGCCGCTTACTGAACGGCAGGGGGCGCTGGACACTGTCAAATCCTATAGAAGAGTGGTCAGTCATTGATAAACAGTTATATAAACACGCGAGTAGGTCCACGATTGGCGGGAGAATGGGGAAAGTAGAACACAGTACACAAGGTGGCATCTTATAAATTAGGCCTTGAATGAGACTCACTGATTTAATCATTTATTACACTGGTGAATGGGTGTTATTGACACGGTAGCAACACACACACACACCACAACACACACACACCATACCACTACAAAGACACGCCACCACACACACATTAACACAAGACACACACACATACACACACATACACAGACACACACATCACACGAGCATCACATCATACAATCCTTAGAACATGCTCAGTCACACACACATGACACATACGATCAACACACAAACACAACACTGTACTGTATTACACAGACACACACAACACAAGCTGTATGGAGAAACCAACATTGTCACACAAAACGAGCACAGTTTAGACATCGGCATACAGGACATGCTCCAAGTAGACAGACAGACATGGAGAACAGGACAGACATGACATGGAGACAAGACACAATAGACAGGCAGGCAGGCCAGCAGGCAAGCAGGCAGGCCGAAAGACAGACATGCAAGCAGACAGGCCGACTGACCGACAGAGAGACAGACAGTCAGACAGGCAGACAGACAGGTGATCTTTCAGAGTTGTGGTCATTTATTGTAATTATAACAAACAGTATGCAAGAGTCCTTCAGTCATTCTGTACGGGTTTTGATTTGATCACACCTGCTAGGGATGACACCCTGAGACTGCAGGTGTGTCTGTGTGTCGCAGGTACAGTAGAGAGAGAGGGAGAGAGGGAGGGGAGTAGGGGGGTGTCTAGTGCACCCTGGAGATCTCTGGTGTCTCAAAGTCCACCTGGCGGTTAATGATCCACCCCCCTGTCGGAGAAACACTCTTGTTTTGAAGGAGACACTCGCCGGCCAATCAGACGACGGCTGTGGTTGCTGACAGTTCAAACCTGGAGGTCGCTGTGTCAAGGAAGTCAACACAAGTCACACAAACATTCCTGAGTGAGTGACACAGCAACAGCATGAATGAGAGAGAGAGAGAGAGTGATGCCCACATTGTTATTCTTCCTTTGTGCAATCTCCCAACTGCTTTGGCAGTGTAAATGTTTATTCTCCCTGCCAATAAAGCTCTTTTGAATTGAACTGATGTATGGATAGATGATCCGTTTAGACCACAGACATGGGGGATGTAATAGAATGAATGGGCCAGGGATGCAGTGTATACATGGATGTATCCAATAGCACATCAGTAAGACCTCCTCCTACAATATTGAATAGATGTTCTCCTCTGTCTCCTCCTCCTCCCGCTTTCTCCCACACCGAGACTGAATTATTCACTCCTCCACGGCCGGCCACACAATGGCTACAGTGTTGATTTACAGGATGACAACTCCTGCCGATCTATCTATCTATTGCTATCACTCTCTCCCTCTCTACCTCTCTATCTATCTATCTATCTATCTCTCTCCATCTATCTATCAGTATCCCCCCCCTCTCTCTCTCTCTCTCTATATATATATATATATATCTCTCTCTGTCTATCAATTATCACTCTATCATTCCATGTATCACTCATCTGTGTATGTATGTATGTGTCTGTCTGTCTGTCTGTCTGTGTCCCTGTATGTACTCTGAATCTGATCTGATCTGCCTGTCTTATTTATTCTGTCCTATCTGTACTGTCTGTCGGTATGTGATCTATCATGTCTTTCTGTACTGTCTGCCTGTCTATTATTATACTGTCTGTCTGTATCTGTCTGTATGTGTCTGTCTGTCTGTATGTATGTATCTGTCTGTCTGCCTGTCTATTTATCTGTCTATCTGTCTGTCTGCCTGTCTATTTATCTGTCTGTCTGTCTGTCTGTCTGCCTGTCTATTTATCTGTCTGTCTGTCTGTCTGTCTGTCTGTCTATCTATCTATCTATGTATGTCTGTCTGTCTGCCCGTCTGTCTGTCCCTATAGCTCTCTGTCAGACTCTCTGCTATTTGTCTGTCAACTTGGTTTAAACCTAACAACAAAAGATGTTTATATTTATTACATTTACATTTAGGGCATTTGGCAGACGCTTTTATCCAAAGCGACTTACAAAGAGTACATTTGTTGAAGGAAGTACATTTGTTGAAGGATTATATTTATATGACCTGAAGTGATGTTGAAATCCTGAGGGATGACACACATCAACTGTGGTTTGCACAAAAGTCTTAATGAATAACAGCTTTTATGATGTGAACAATGTATTATTAATATATGATACTGTCTGTGTGACTATGCTGTGGTAACTATCAGTAGATGAATAACAAGCACAGACAGATAGACAGTGAGATCATCAGGTGTATCAATAGTACACACGACTGTGGACGCTTGCACAGATTATTTATTGTATAATATGCGTCATTTAAACAACCAATGCAATGATTTAACTGGTATACCTGCAAAAACGGATCAGCCAATGGATCCATTTGTGTTCAAGCCGAGCGTCCAATCAGAAAACTAAACATCATCTCAAATCCCCGTGAATGAAAGTCATCGATTGAATCACCCGGAGACACTCGGGAGGGCGGAGGCGGCCATAAAACGACCGACTCCAGCGACGACTCCTCTCTGCCGGCAGTCTCTGCGCAGGCAAACCGAACACACCCGCTCCCCGCTCCCTGCGCACAATGAAAACGCGGGGTTGGCGAACCAGCCAGCCAATCAGCGAGCGGGCCTAGCCAGCCAGTCAGCCAATCAGCGAGCGAGCCCAGCCAGCCAGCCAATGGGGGGGACAGCCAATGGGAGGCCGCGCTGCGCCTTTTGTTGTTGGTGACGTCACGACAACCAAAAACATTGTTTTTGCTGCTGCTGCCGTGCGGTGCTGAAGCCCCCGAGCTGCGCACGCACCGAGCGGCACTGAGAGGAGAGAGCGCGACGCGGACACAACAAACAAACAAACAAACAAACAAACAAACACACGATAAACAACGCGAAGCTCGTCACGGCGGCGCTTTAATCGACGACTACGGGCGATATATCGAGAGAGGGAGAGATATCGGCGACATATCGAGAGAGAGAGGGAGAGATACCGGCGATATATAGCGAGAGAGATACGGGGGGCGACTTATCGGTGATATATCGGTGATATATCGAGAGAGAGAGAGATCGTCGAACATGGAGGAGCTGAGGCACCAGGTGATGATCAACCAGTTCGTCGTGGCCGCGGGCTGCGCCGCCGACCAAGCCAAGCAGCTCCTGCAGGCCGCCCACTGGCAGTTCGAGGTGCGTGCGCGTCATCAACAATAACAATAACAACAACAATAATAATGATGATCATAGTCGTAGTTGTTGTCATCGCGGTGAACACGATGGCTAGTGTTATGTTGTTGTTATTATTATTGTTATTATTGTTATCATTATTATTGTTATTATTATTATCATTGCATTCACATATTGTCGCTTTTCAACCAATACACTGTAGGCCTACAGTGTGTGTGTGTTTCTGTGTGTGTGTGTGTGTTTCTGTGTGTGTGTGTGTGTGTGTGTGTGTGTGTGTGTGACAGAGAGAGAGAGAGAGAGAATAAAGAGGTTATTTTGTATTTTTGGGTGAGAGGTTAAACAGTGGTCGTGTTGTTTACATTGTGGACAGTATGCACCACTAGACCGATCCGACGCTATAAAAGTGTTTAAAACCATTATGTCATCCACGAATAGCCTGATTATTATGTTTAACTCACAGAACATACATTATCAATATATATACTTATACAAATATACAAATCTCATATATTGAGAAAGCAAATCACTTTGCGCCTGCAACTCCCAATCTGCATTCGGGCAAATCAGTATATTGATATAGGCCTTTAATGATTATGTAATATAGTTAATCTTGTGCACTGTAATTTAACCATGCATCTATAATCATCAAATCTATTGACAGCTTTTACTTGAAAAATGCAAGAACATTTAGATTGCAAGAACATTTATACATCTTTAGTAAAAACACTGCAGTCACAGTCACAAGCCTGGAAATCAACACAGATGGGAGATGACGGATGACTATTTAGTGAAGCTAAACGCGTATTAGCCATCGATTTCCTTCAGTAACGCTGGCAGGAAGGCTAAAGGACATGCTAACGGAGCTAAGTGGCTAAGGTTTATCCCCCCCCCCCAAGCTCACTATATTTAGAGTCATTAAGGTCCTTACAGCTGTCCAGAAATCTGAGACCGGCTTGTTGTATCCTAACATTCAGCCCTGATACTCATTCTCCTGTATACTATACCACCTCTCAGGACTTTAAGGTTAAACCAATTATTTGGTTTTATAGATAGATAGCCTGGATAGACAGATCGTTAGATGGATGAATGGACAGGTAGATAGATAGATAGTTGGACATATATATATATATATAGATAGATGGATAGATAGGAGTAAATACACTATTCTATATTACACTAGAGAATACTGTACTATAATCACCTATATGGTGTCTATTATTACTGTAAGTACAGTGCAGTTCAAAATGTGCATCGCTGAGCGTCTTTTTGTGTTTAACATCTTGAGTGTGACTCACTTCTCCAGCATGTAACGGCCAACACAAGGCTAAAAACACACAAGTCTACCCCCACAAAGTAGGCTAACGCCAATGTTTAGACGTAACCGGCTAAGTTATGTCTTTTAAAGTAGTGTCTCTGTGGCTACAAGTGTAAAATATTTATGGGGACATAAAGACACCTCTCGGATCACTAGAACACTGCCCCCCCCCCCCCTCTTCCTCTTCCTCTATAGACACACAAGAGGCCTGTACTACAAAGCAGGATTTAGGGTTAGTTACGAGGTAACTTCAGGTTTAATCCTGGATTTTCAGTTGTCACAGCCATGGTGGTTAACTTTTTACCGGGGTACAACATCACCACGGTAACTTATGCTGCTAACCTGTTCCGGAGCAGGTTTTGTTCCAGATAACAGATCAACACAGTTTAAAAGCACTGCCAATCCTCTTGGAGTCTCTAGGCGTCACCATTGCTAGAATATCCTGTGGTTCCTCGGTGTGTGAAAACTGAGAGTGCCTCCTATGAAGACAAGAGCTTTTAAGAGACCGACAAAATCCTCTGGCTTTCCCTGGCGAGTGTCCCTATGAAATAGCCTCCATAGATTCCCCTCTTGAGCCGTATGTTGACAGTGTGACACGTTGAAGGTTGAACGACTGGTTTAGGTTTTTATATTTGCTCCCGACAAAACCACGGAATACCGCATTGAATGCAGCTGCAAGAATAAGGCTATAATTGTCATACACACCATAACAATGCATGTAAGCAACAAATTCATTTCTTGGAATCCCCAACTAATTATAGTCTGAGCTAGCCTCCATGCGTCTTAATGATGCGGTAGTGATAAGCCTATTAATTTAATGATGCGTTCACACGGTCGGAAAATGTTCACCAGCTGTCCTCCCTGCCTTTGGCAGCAGCAACTGTGTTGCTTTTATATTTTAAAATTCGTCATACTTGTTTAATGCGAACTTTGCTCATCTTGGGTAAAATATGTGGCTCTGGTCCATGTTTGCGAATTGGTCATATGGTGCAAATACTGGGAAACCGTGGGTTGACTTAACAAGCTCATAACCGCCGTTGCTTAATCACGATTGCAGATGTTAGGTGTAGCGAAGCCAGCTTATGAAAAGATATCATTGGTATGTTGAACTTGCTAGTGTAGGCCCCCCAAGTCTGTTAATGACCAATCGGCTGTTGCCGTTGTGGTCAGCTGACCTCTGCCCGTAACAGGTGGCCTCCGGTCTGGCCGGTTGAAATGTTGCCCCCCCCCCCCCCGCTGAGCAGAGCTCCAACACCCAGGGTCTCATAGCAGCGTTGCCCAAATGGGGGTACGTGTGCCCCTAGGGGTACTCTGAAGGACAGCACGGGGTTCTCGGAACATGAACCAAAATAATGTTGTTTTAACATTCAGGTTATCTTCGAGGGGGCACATTAGTCAATAAAATAGTTTGAGAACCACTGTCTATAGTGTATGTCAGTGTTTATGATGGAAATATAGGACTGTGTCTCCTACTCTCTAGAGTTTAGCCTGCTTCTCATCAGATGACTGGGTTGACACGTTTAGCTCCAGCTAGCGGGCTACTGGATAAAGTCGTTTTGTTGTCATCTGCTTCACAGACAGCCGCTAGCTCCAGTTAGCATGTTATGGGCTGACATCTGTCCATTGCTCCAGGAACCACTACTAGCGCTAGCCAGCTTGCTACATGCTACACGCTAGCTAGCTTGACAGCTGTTAGCCCAGGGGCTAACAGACAACCATAGACAAGACAGACTCTAGCTCCTGCTAGCATGCTACGGACTAGCCGCCGCCTATTGCCCCACAGACAGACGTTAGCTCCAGCTGGCATGCTAGCTGTGCGGGGAGGGGTGTCATGGCCTGGTTTCCTCACCCAGCCCCGGGGCTCTGGACGGGGGATACAGGACCATTGATTCCCCCCCCCCCACCCTCGCTCAGCTGCTCCCCCACCCTCACCCCCACCCCCACCCAGGGCCTTTAAGACCAGATCAGTGGGGCCCCACGAGGCCCCCCGCAGCGCTCCGTATTGACGTGTGACCGCGGGGGCCGTCGTCCTCATAAATGTTTCAACAGAGCTCGACATGGCAGCCCGCTTTAGTTTGAGTCTTCCTCCTGAAACCTTTTTTTTTTTTTGTGGAAACGTGAGCGTAAGGAAGAAGGGTGTCTCTGGGCTAGGGTTACGGTCGGCCGGGATACGGGGGGGGGGGGGGGAGAAGGGACGGACGCTGGGGAACCGGTTCTGTTTTGGGTTCCGGCCGGTTCCGGGTGACAGCGCTGCCCGGCGTCTGGGTGGCGTATGGGCGGGGACTGCCGGGTGGTTCTGAGTCAGAAGAGGGGAGGACAGCGGACTCTCCTCCTCCTCCTCCTCTCAGACGGTTCTTTGTTATGGTGGTGCGGCTTCAGCCACTGAAAGGGCCGTTTCACTCTTGTTGTTGGTGTGCGTGTGTGTGTGTGTGTGTGTGTGTGTGTGTGTGTGTGTGTATTCTACTTGTGTGTGCCTGTGTAGTGCGTGTGTGTGGTGTGTTCTGCTTGTGTGTCTGTGTGTGTGCAGCATATTATGTGTGTGTGCAGTATGTGTGTGTGTGGTGTGTTCTGCTTGTGTGTGTGGTGTGTTCTACTTGTGTGTGTGTTCTGCGTGTGTGTGTGTGTGTGTCAGGCTGAACAGCATACATTCCTGAACCTCCACTGTTGTCAAACAAGCTGCTGGGGGAGGGGCAGATGGGGGGAAGGGGAGTATGTGTTTGGTTTTGTGTGTGTCCGAGTCTGCTCTTAGTGTGTGTGTGTGTGTGTTTGGTTTTGTGTGTGTTTGGTTTTGTGTGGGTGTGTTTCAAGTGTCGCATCTGACAACATTTAAGCCCTAGTATTTAGTGTTTCAAATTGGGAACCTAAATAAAGAACACACTGTGTGTGTGTGTGTGTGTGTGTGTGTGTGTGTGTGTGTGTGTGTGTGTGTGTGTGTGTGTGTGTGTGTGTGTGTGTGTGTGTGTGTGTGTGTGTGTGTGTGTGTGTGTGTGTGTGTGTGTCGAAAGGCCACCCAGTGAAGGACTCGACGGTACAGCGTGTGCTATAAAACACGCTAGCGACGGCCGGCGTGTTTATTTATAATCGCGCACGTCGCTAACGCGGGTGGAACGAGCGAGCGGGAGGGCGCTTCCCTCTCCTCTCGCCCCCACCGCCGTGAATCAGCAGCTCCGAGCCGCGGTCTCCCAGCATGCACCGCGGGTGAATCATGCCACAAAACGGCGGCGGCGGCAGGCATGCCTGTGCCGGTCGGCTCAGCTCTCTGTACAGAGGTCACCCCGGCTAACGGCTGCTCTGTGGGTGGTTGGTGGTTGGTGTGGGGGGCGGGGCTCCAAACAATGCACAAAGACCCGGCGATGATGAAACACTTCCTGTATTTAAACCTCCTCTGCTTTGTTTACCTTCTGTTGCTAGGCCACGCCCCCGCCCCCAGCCCCCCCCCCCCTCCCCCTTGATCCAGGTGTGTTTGGATGACCGCGCGGAGGTTAGCGTGTTAGCGTAGCATTGCTCAACACTCCGTTGCTCACCCAATGTTTTTGTTCCCCTGTCTTCCTGCTTGGAGTGTAAACAGCACAGGCTTGATTTGGCTACACCCCACCTCCCCTCCCTCCCTCCTCACCCTCCTCACCCTCCCTCCTCACCCTCCTCACCCTCCCCGTACCCACGACTTCCTGTTCTTATGATGAACGGCGGGCCTGTTATTGTCTGTAAAGGTCGGCTCGGTTGCGTGTTCTTGGACGTGACGGCGAAGGAAACTATGCCGATGTGCTGTCACACCTCCAATTCTCGGCGCTCCCTGCGGTGTCGCAATGGACCCTCGCAAGAACTGGGCTCTCGAGTGGCGTGCGTGTGCGTGTGCGTGTGTGCGTTGTGTGTGTGTGACCAAATTACCCACAACCCCTTGCAATCTGCCCGGAAGATTGGATCGAGCGACGCTTGTATTGTGCCCAACAACAGCAGCAGCAGCAGGAGTGATAACATCTTGTGTTTTTACGAGCAACTTGATGTGCAAGATTTTTTCTCTTTCACAAGCTGACGTTCCAGAGACGCATGCGTGTGTGTGTGTGTTGTGTTGCATCACTTCCTGTGTTCAACTGGTGTTTCCTGTCTGGGGGCGGGGGCGGGGGGGATACAAAGCTATGTGCCCATCTGGGGGAGGGGAGGGGCTGGGCACGGTTGTGATTGGCTGTCGGTGGTATCAACACAAATGCCAGGGTTTCCCCCTCGGCTGGTAGCAACTGCCTTAACGTTGTGCAACAAAACTCAATGTTACTCTCTCTCTCTCTCTCTCTCTCTCTCTCTCTCTCTCTCTCCCGCCCCCCCCCCCCCCCCCCCCCCAGACGGCGCTCAGCTCGTTCTTCCAGGAGGCCAACATCCCCAGTCACCATCAGATGGTACGTCACGCAAACGCACACGCTCTCCCCTGGGTGTCAGGTTACCCAACTCCCTTGGGTGCTTTAAGTCACAGCTGGAGACCTATCTTTTTTTTTTCCCCCCTCAGTATTTTTAGTCCTGAAGTATAATGTACACGATTTGAACTGTTGTGACGTTTTGTCCTTTTATCCTTTTGGAAAGCACTTTGTAACCTAGGTGCTCTGAAAGGTGCTATATAAATACAATTTTACTTACTTACTTACTTACACACGCACAGACACACACACATATGTGGCTGACATGTGCATCCTAACACGTGTATAACAACGTCTGTCCTCTGCGTTCCCTCCAGATGTGCACCCCCAGAAACACGCCGGCCACGCCCCCCAACTTCCCCGACGCCATCACCATGTTCTCCAAGCTGCGGGCCTCCGACTGCGGCCCGGGCCCGGCCGCCATGGCCTGTTCCCCGCCCTCCACCCACTCCACCTCCTCCACCTCCTTCTGGGCGTGCACCCCGCCCGGCCAGCACACCACGCCCTGGCTGCCCCCGCCCTCCTCCCCCACCGCGCCCCTGCTGCACCAACACCACCACCACCACCACCTTCACCACTACCAGACTCCCCGCTGGCCCCCCGCCTCGCAGCCCAGCGGGCCCCAGCAGACCCCCCAGGTGGTCTCCGCCGCGAACGGCCACAGATGAGGTCGTGACCTCCGACCGCCGCCCTCGCCGGAGTACGGACATGATGGTGTTGTTGGGGCGGGGGTGCGGGAGGGAGGGAGGGAGGGAGGGTGTGTTGGGGTGGGGGGGTTCTGGATGGGGGAGGACGCCGGGGGGAGGGGCTTCCACTGGCTTCAACTTTAATTTACTTTTGTTTTGTTGTCTTCTCGTTTGTCATTGCCGTGGAGACGACCACAGACCTTAACGGGGTGGTGTTTGGGGGGGGGGAGGGCGTCCCAGCTGAGGATCTGGGGACAGAGCACTGAACACTTCCTTTATACCAGTCATGTGACAGGTGCTCTGTGATTGGTTCTGTCTTTTTAGTTTTCGGTTTCCTTTTCACTCTTTTTTTAGAGGTTCAAGCCATCATGTGACAGGAGGTGGTGAAAACCACCATACAGTTGGGGGTGGGTGGGTGGAGGGGGGAGGCTAGAGTTTCCATTGACACCCGAGCAAAGACTATTTCCTGTGTGAAAGATGTGTACAGTCAGTGTGAATAGGACATGGAGATCATGTGTGTGTGGGAGTCTGCCGCTGGGTTTCCGTGGCGATGCCCAGGTAGCGGCGGAAGTTGACCCCCTGTCTGACCTCTGATCTCTGATCTCTGACCTCTGCCCTCGCCCGGGTCGAGGAGGGTGTCAGTTACTGATGATGATGACGAGAAGCACGTTTTCCCGATCGCTGGAACAATTTGCAATAATAATACGATCGTAAATTTCTATTATACTAATTCTTGTTTTGTTTTGTTGATTTTTGTTAGTTTCTATTTGCTTTGTTTTAACGGTGTAAAAACTGTCCAATAACGCACCTCTCTCTCTGAAAGAGCTTTCTTTTCTCAAGGCCTCCACACACCAAAGAGTAGGGACTTCCTCGCGTCGCTGCCCTCACACCGGCGGCGGTATTCAATCCCATTCAAATCATGGCCATTTAAATTGATCACCTGGATACATATGTGCCAAAAACAAGTCGATAGACCTGTTGCTGCTCTTCTCTCTTTGGTGTGTGGACTCCTCGTGTTTCCCAATCAGTTCGCATGGCGACCGCCTCGCAAGGCGGTCAATTAAGGACGGGTTTTTCTTTCTTTCAAATAAAGTCACGTTACCGAGGAGGCTACATGTTAAATGTCGGCAATATGCAGCTTATGACGAGATCACACAAGATAACACAAACACATTTCGACTGCCAAAATGTGCTGCCAATCGGAGGTCGACTCGGCCATTTTAAATTTAGGTTCCGCACAACCTGTAGACTCAACCACTCCTACCTCGCTGTGATTGGGCACGGCCTGAATGGGGCGGGGCCTCTTGTGTATTCTGTTTCCTCAACACACGCTAAAAGAGCACCCTGGCTTATAAATGGGACACGTCCGGTGAGGAGACGGACCCCCCCTCTAGCAGGTGGTACGCTCCTTATATGGTCCTAAGGTGGGGCGAGCCGGCCCGCGTTCGCGGCACAATGTTCCACAAAACCTCCGGAGCGGACCGACTGAACCAGGTGACCGCGGCGACGATGTGACGAGCGGTCGCGCCGCCTTTCCCGCCACCCTTCATGCACTCTAGTGACTCCTCCCCCTCCCCAGAGCACTGCCCCTATTACATCACATCCTGTCCATATATGGAGACATTTTTTGGGGGTGGGGGCAGGGGGACCCATGAATTGAGGTTGAGGGCTGGTTTGGGACTTCACACGGAAGACTTTCACCATCATCTTCGTCGTCGGTTTTTTGACATCCGGGTTCGTTTTTTTTTTTGTTTTTTTGAATCTTTGTTGGAGGATGTGCCCGTGACCGTCGGAGGAGGAGGGGGTCTGATTTTCCCGAGTCTCTGTTCCCCAGGGCAACGGGACCCGCGGGTTCTGACGGATGTGTGGACTCCTCAGAACCTGCTCCTCCTCCATGTTCTGCTTCTCCTCGTTCTTTTTTTTTTTTTATACGGACTCTATATCTATGTTCTTCTGCTCCTCTCACCAGTTGTACGTTCATTTCCTCTGCCGAAAGAATTAGTATTTATATGTTTAATAAAACATTATGACGGTACAGCACGGTGCTTGTTCTCTCTCTGTTCCTGTCTCTGCTCTCACACCTCTTCCTGTTGTTTCACAAGCGTCATAAAAATAATAATGACTCGTAATGGCAATCAAAAGATTATGTGTAGTCGCCGGCCGCTCCTCGGTGAGATTAGACGGTTTACACAGTAACCACTCTGTTGTGATTCCCTTCAGCCAGAGACGACAACGCCCTTTCAAAGATACACGCACACACTCTCTCTCTCTCTCTCTCTCTCTCTCTCTCTCTCTCTCTCTCTCTCTCTCTCTCTCTCTCTCTCTCTCTCTCCCCATTTTTTTAAAAGAGCTCACTGAACTGGAGAAACTGAAGGAGGAAGCGAAGGTTGGGTTGTGTAGCAGCTGCACTAAATGGACGACTTGTTTTGTTGACTTTTTGTCAAGTAAAACTGAGGACCAGGAGATATTAGATGAGCATACTGAGGACCAGAGGGGGAGACGGTCGTGTGCATACTGAGGACCAGAGGGGGAGACGGTCGTGTGCATACTGAGGACCAGAGGGGGAGACGGTCGTGTGCATACTGAGGACCAGAGGGGAGACGGTCGTGTGCATACTGAGGACCAGAGGGGAGACAGTCGTGTGCACACTGAGGACCAGAGGGGAGACGGTCGTGTGCACAGTGAGGACATCCACACCTGAGCCACCATCCGCAGACAATCAGGATGTCCGTAACAAATGATACACGTGTGTCCATAAAGATCAAATGTCGTCTTTATGACTCCATGGTTAGTCAACAACATGGCGAGACACTAAAACTGTAAATGACAGCGAGGTTAAAGGTCAAAACTCCACGAAACACTGGTGCAACTTGTTCTGTCTCTTTCTCTGACACACCACACACACACACACACAGCTCAGCACAACAGGAAGTGGTTGAGCAGCAAGCCCTCGTGGAAGCTAAGGCTAAACATGGCACTGTGGTCACATGCTACGCAGTGTAGCGTAGCATTCACTGCATTCACACACACACACGCGCACGCACGCACACACGGCCCCATGCCTTTAGTGTTGCACAAGCGATGCTAGCCCTGTTGTTAGCTGTTACTAGCCGGGGTTAGTGTTAACTGTTAGCTACATTAGCCCAAGACCTGTTGATGTTGGCGACAGTAGCTATGTTAGCCACGATAGACACATTCCTCAGGGGAACTCGTTCGGACACCACAACCACAAGTAGACGCTTATTTTCAATTGAACAAAACACATTTATTTACATTAATTGAAGACAATTTTTTTTAAACACATTTTTTATAACGCTGCACTGTCCTCCCCCCACCACTAAGCCCCGCCTATAGGTTTGTCCCAGGCCCCTCCCCCTCAGGGGGTCGGAGGTCGACGTGGAGCTCGGTGACCGGGGCGCGTCGCTGCAGCTCCCCGCAGCTCTCCGCTAGCGAGCACCGTTCGTCGGCCACAGGCGCCGCCGCGGCCGGCCTGGCCCACCCCGAACCACCAGCGGAACCTGGAGGTCACAAGATCGAAGGTCGAAGGTTAATTATGTGGAGACTAGAGGGGAGATCGGGGTTCGAAACCCAGATTCTTCACTGCCGCGGTTCGTTGGGAGACTCACCAGGTCGACCGCGCTCCGTCCTGCTGCTCTGTGGGCGTGTCAGAGCGGCCGAACCGGACCTCTGGGCCTGAGAGCGCAGTACTCTGCTGTCTCCGCCCTTGCAGGACGCGCTCTCTCTGGGGGAGAGGGTGGGCAGCCGTTGGTCAGCAGCGGTCCGGGGGGTCTTGGCACTAAGGCGACCTTTGTAGATCTGTCCGTCCGATCCTGTGATGTCCACCTCTCCCGCCTGACCGATCACAACGAGAGACATACACGTCATCGACTGGGTAGCCAATCACACTTAACCCGTCTGTGTGGCTCTGGCTACTTGCGATTTTATATCTGGATATGTGGGAGTGTGTGTGTGTTTGGTGGCTGGCTGGCTTAAGCGTGGCTTAGTCTGAGGTGGGTGGGGCTGCACACCTGTGGTGCATTGGCTAATCAGTTGGCTAACTCAACCACAGGTTAAGTCAGCCACCAGCACACACACTCAGGAGAGCGCTAGCATGCACCATTTGCGCTGTCATGTCATTCACTCATACTTTTACAATAAATCTGACTTTTCACCACAAGCCTGCCTGTGTCCTTGAAGGAGCCCCGAACAAAGCCACGTGATGTGGCATTGTGGCAAGAAGCTTTGCGACAAGATATAATATATAAATATATGCAAGATAATTGTGTGGTCGGTGGCCGAGTAAGAGTCAGAGGGCTGAGGTGAGGCTGCACACCTGTCGTCTAATCAATGCACATGGGTTAAACCAGCCATCAACACACACACACACACTTTAGAGAGTGCTAGCATGCTAGGATTGTACCACCTGATCTGTCTACAAACGACGAGAAACTGCACAAACGACTAGAACCCCCCCCCCCCCGCGCGCCACCTCATCGGTTCGGACCCGATACCCTACCAGTGGTCTGATCAGAGCGGGGGCCACGGACTGGGCCT
This sequence comes from Coryphaenoides rupestris, assembly GCA_002895965.2. NCBI lineage: Eukaryota > Metazoa > Chordata > Actinopteri > Gadiformes > Macrouridae > Coryphaenoides > Coryphaenoides rupestris. The sequence continues at coordinate 200,719 of PIJE02000813.1, read as the reverse complement.
CTGCCAGGTGCTGGGCGCGTGCGGCGTGCCGGGGGGGCGGGGCCGCGGTCGTGTGGCTGCCCCCGCAGGGCCGGGTGCCGCCGTCGCCGTAGTCCAACGTCTCAGGAAGACGCTCACTGGTCACAGGTGGAGGTTAGACAGTTAGCACATGAGACGGGTCCATTAAGGAGCAGGGTAAGGGGTTAGACAGGACAAGAGACGGGTACCCATTAAGGAGCAAGGTAGGGGTTAGACAGGTACAGAGACAGGTTCCACTTAAGGAGCCAGGTAGGGGTTAGACGGTACGAGCAGGTCATTAAGGAAGCAAGGTAGGGGTTTAGGACGGTACAGAGACGGGTCACCAATTAAAGGAGCAGGGTAAGGGGTTTAGATGGTACCAGAGACGGGTCATTAAGCGAGCAAAGGTTAGGGCGTTAGACAGCACCAAGAGACGGGTCATAAGGAGCAGGTAGGGGTTAGACAGGACAGAGACGGGTCATTAAGGAGCAGGTAGGGGTTAGACAGTACAGAGACAGGTCATTAAGGAGCAGGTAGGGGTTAGACGGTACAGAGACAGGTCATTAAGGAGCAGGTAGGGGTTAGACAGGTACAGAGACAGGTCATTAAGGAGCAGGTAGGGGTTAGACAGGTACAGAGACAGGTCATTAAGGAGCAGGTAGGGGTTAGACAGTACAGAGACAGGTCATTAAGGAGCAGGTAGGGGCTAGACGGTTCAGAGACAGGTCATTAAGGTAGGATCAGATTAGTTCAAACTTGATTAATCCCGAAGGAAATTCTTGTAGTTGAAGGTTAAGATTAAGATTAAGTTTAAGGTTAAGATTTGTAACCTTATCTCTATCCACATTAGGGATATAGTGTGAAAAACAGAACAGAAAGCCTAGCCACTAAGCCGCCCTGCCTTACAGACAACGCAGGTAGAACTATCCTCAACCCCTATCCACCTTTAACTCTGTCCTCACTACCAACACCTCTCCCTGCCGGGGGGGTGGGGCTTCACAACTCACAGCTCGGGTGCCTGGCCTGGGTGGCCGTTGATGGGGGGCAGGCGGACCACGTCCCTGGCGGGTCGAGCCACCCGTAGGCTAGCCTGGACGCTCCCTGGTCTCTGTCTGAGGCGGTCACACTTCCAACTCAGTATCTCGTCGACATCCTGTGTCTTATTATTGATATGATTGTGTATGTATACTGTAAGCGCAGGACTACAGTAATGTAGTCCTCTAGTCCTAGTTAGCTTCCATAAGCCAACGTGTGTTCACTTTCTAGTTACAGGTTGTCTGCTGGTTGTTTAAGTCTCTGGATTTGGGGATTAGTCCCATGATGTGTTGCCCTCTCCCCAGATCTTACCTAAACTGAACAATACCTAACCCTAAACTTAATGTAACCCTGACTCACACCAAACCCTTGCAAACACTGAACTAACCCTCACCTAAAAAAAACTAGCCCTCAACAGCTAAGCTTTTCCTAAAACCTCTTGTTTTGTACGTCGCAGCGTTGTGTTGTGCCCTGCTGCCCCCTGCTGCCCGGCGGGGGGCGGGGGGGCGAGGAGTACTGCACCCCGGGTTTTACCTCTTGGACTGCTGCCGCCGCTGGACCTGCTCCGGCGCGCACACGCAGAACGGCCGGTTGGAGCGGTGGGGCGGAAAACACGGAGCCGAGGGAATCGCCAATACGTGTCTAATAAGAGGGAGCGAGCAAGAGACATGGAGACATAGAGAGAGAGAGAGAGAGAGAGATTAACATTGAGTTGTAAACATACTGTATGTCATTGTTGCACATGGTTAAGGTTGAGGGCTCAGCCGGGTCATGTGACGAGGTCACGCGACCTTCTGCCTGTAGGCAGCTGCTACCAGCCGAGGGGGAACCCGAGCATTTGTGTTGACACCACCGACAGCCAATCACAACCATGCCCCGCGCCCCCAGATGGGCCCATAGCTTTGTAGCTTCTCCCCCCGCCCCCAGAAAGGAAACACCAGTTGAACACAGGAAGTGATGCAGTGAAAGAGAGAAAGAGAGAGAGAGAGAGAGAGAGAGAGAGAGAGAGAGAGAGAGAGAGATGAATCGAGAAAGGAGAGGATGACAGAGAGAGCTACAGTATGGCTCTGGCAGAGGAAGAGGCGCAGGTGTGTGCTGAGGGGGGTGAATGGAGGTGGTGTGCGTGCGTGTCGTTGACTTACGGCCCGGGCGCGCGCACGTTCACCGGCATGGAGCACGAGAGGCACCGGAACCCGGCCGCCAGTTGTCTGCAACATGAATAATAATAATAATAATATTAATATTAATAATCCGTAGTATCAGCAGCAGCATGTGTCGTGTGCATCGTATCGTTAAACAACTACGAACCACGGAGGGACAGAAACGCTTAATCGCGGCGTGAAGCAAACACAGGTGACAGGCGTTTCGCTAACGAGGACGCAGGTAACACAGGAGATGGAGGGCGGTTTGGGGGGTGGGGTGGGGGTCAGGGGCAGGGGTCGGGGGGCAGGGTCAGGGTCAGGGTCATACCTCGTCATCGCGGCGGCGCCGTCCGACGGGGGCGGCGGGAGCGACCGCAGCTCCTTGCGGATGCTCCTCCAGCGATCCTCCAGCTGTCTCTTCAGCGAGTCCAGCTCCACACGGTTCAGCTGTGTGGGACGGAACCAGCGCAGACCGGTGACAACCAGTATAGACAAGTAGAGACAAGTAGAGGACCGTTACAGACCAGTACAGACCAGTAAGAACCAGTACAGACCAGCAGAGACAAATACAGACCGGTGAGAACCAATATAGACAAGTACAGACCAGCAAGAACCTGTACAGACCAGCAGAGACAAGTACAGACCAGCACAGACCAGTAAGAACCAGTAAAGACCAGCAGAGACAAGTACAGACCAGTAAAGACCCGGTAGCAAACCAGTAACAGGTAAACAGCACAAAGAACCAGTACAGACGCGGTGAATAACCAGTACAAACCGGTAAGAACCGGTGTAGACCATCTACAATGTGTATTAATTAGTGTGTACTGTATAATGTGTGTGTGTGTGTGTGTGTGTGTGTGTGTGTGTGTGTGTGTGTGTGTGTGTGTGTGTGTGTGTGTGTGTGTGGTCTTATTCCATGTCTCAACTAGGGGTCCTAGAGCGCTTCTCTTTCAACCACACAAACAAGCACCGACACGATCACATAGCAGCAGACCAACGCGAACACAAACATGACCAAGTAATCACAGACAAACAAACAGAGACATAGCACAACACAAGAGAGACCGCACGAGCAAAGAGCAAACCACACACAAGAAGAGAGAAACAACCACACAACACAGACCAACACAACACACACACAGGACCAACCACGAGCTCAAGTTGTCTGCAACATGAAAATATAATAATAATAATATTAATATCAATCCGTAGTATACCAGCAGCATGTATCGTGTGCATCGTATCGTTAAACAACTACGAAACCAGCACGGAGGAGACAGAAACGCTCAATCGCGGAGCAGCAAACGAGAACAACAGACAGGTGCAGGCGTTTCGCTAACAAGACGCAGTAACACAGGAGATGGAGGGCGTGTTGGGAGGGGGGTGGGGGTCAGGGGCAGGGGTCGGGGGGCAGCAGGTCAGGGTCAATACCTCGTCATCGCGGCGGGCCGCCGACGGGGGCGGCGGGAGCGACCGCATTCCTTGCGATGCTCCTCCAGCGATCCTCAGCTGTCTCTTCAGCGAGTCCAGCTCCACACGGTTCAGCCTGTGTGGGACGGAACCAGCGCAGACCGGTGACAACCAGTATAGACAAGTAGAGACAAGTAGAGGACCGTTACAGACCAGTACAGACCAGTAAAAACCAGTACAGAAGCAGAGACAAATACAGACTCGGTGATGAACAATATAGGACAGTACAGAAACTCAGCAAGAATTCTGTACAGACCAGCAGAGACAATTTACAGTGACCAGCCAGACTGCAGGTAGAACACGTAACAGACCCAGCACGACAAGTAAGCACTCAGTAAATGCGATCCACATGCGTTGAAATCAGTACAGTACCACAGAGTACCACGTACAGACCGGTATTATAACCATACAAAACCGGTATGAACCGGTGTATGACAGTCACAATGATGTGATTAATTAGTGGTCTGTATAAGAATGTGTGTGTTGCTGAATGTGTGTATGTAGTGACTGAATGTGTGTGTGTG
>PIJE02000813.1:150056-196526 GCA_002895965.2 Coryphaenoides rupestris | reverse complement strand
GTGTGTGTGTGTGTGAAATGCGCACCTTGCCCTCCATCTCCCTGGAGAGGCGCTCGATGACCTCGTGCCAGTCTTCCTCGTGACCTGTGACCTTTGTGAGGAGGTCGTGGAACATGGCACTGAGCTGCTCCGTGTCCAGCTTCACCTGCGCCTTCTGGAGACAGAGAGAGAGAGAGAGAGAGAGGGAGACAGAGAGACAGAGAGACAGAGACAGAGACTCTCTCTCTCTCTCTCTCTCGACTGTAGAGTGTAACTCTGATCTGGTCCTACGGTCAGTTATTAGCTTATAATAATAATGAAAGAAAATGATGATTGAAATGATTAAAATAAAAAACGTATTAATCTGAATTAATAATAACGAGGCACCACGCTGAAATCAGGGACCAATAACCAGACAGTGGAAGTCTCATAAAATATACTAAGGTATCACATTGGAAATATGATCAATAATTACCGTATCAATAGCTAGTAAAGGTTGAAGGATTCTGAGTTCTTTACACAACACAATATTCAATCAAAACCAAATAGTTATAATATAAGAATATAAGTTTATTTAAATTCAAGCATTCCCCACATACAATAAGCAATGCACAACCTGAAGTGTCTGTGTGGTGTGTGTGTGTGTGTGACGTCCTCCACCCGTCCCCCACCCGTCCCCCACCCGTCCGTGACGACTCACCATCTGGATCTCCGTCTCCAGGAGCTGCTTGTCCGCCTTCGTCTCCTCCAGCGTCCGGTACAGTTGCTATGGAAACCAGCATGAGCCCATCATCACTGACAACATCTGTGACCTGGGTGTTTGACTCACAGAAAAGGTCGGGGGTTCGATTCCCCTGTATGCTCCTACCTCTAGTTCTACTCTACTTCTGCTCTGTTCTAGTTCTACTCTACTCCTACTCTACTGTAGTTCTACTCAGTTCTAGTTCTACTCTACTTTTACTCTACTCTACTTCTACTCTGTTCTAGTTCTACTCTACTCCTACTCTACTCCACTTCTACTCTATTCTAGTTCTACTCTACTCTACTTCTACTCTGTTCTAGTTCTACTCTACTCTAGCTCTACACCAGCTCCAGGTCGTAACTCTGCGTGACAGCGGCGCCCCCCGGTGGCGGTCAGTACCTCTGCAGTGCTGTGTCGGTCCTGCTGTCTCGTCAGGCTGCTGATGGCTTCCTGCAGCGTCTCCAAGCACCGGAACCCATCGCCCAGCTGCCTGCTGACCTGGGTGTCTCTCTCTCCCTGGGTGTCTCTCTCTCCCTGGGTGTCTCTCTCCTCTCCCTGGGTGTCTCTCTCTCCCTGGGTGTCTCTCTCTCCCTGGGTGTCTCTCTTCTCTCTCTGGGTGTCTCTCTTCTCTCTCTGGGTGTCTCTCTCCTCTCTCTGGGTGTCTCTCTTGTCTCTCTGGGTGTCTCTCTCCTCTCTCTGGGTCTCTCTCTCCCTGGGTGTCTCTCTCCTCTCCCTGGGTGTCTCTCTCTTCTCTCTGGGTGTCTCTCTCCTCTCCCTGGGTGTCTCTCTTCTCTCTCGGGGAGTCTCTCTCTTCTCCCTGGGTGTCTCTCTCCTCTCCCTGGGTGTCTCTCTCCTCTCCCTGGGTGTCTCTCTCCTCTCTCTGGGTGTCTCTCTCCTCTCTCTGGGTGTCTCTCTCCTCTCCTGGGTGTCTCTCTCCTCTCCCTGGGTGTCTCTCTCCTCTCTCTGGGTGTCTCTCTTCTCTCTCTGGGTGTCTCTCTCCTCTCTCTGGGTGTCTCTCTTATCTCTCCGGGAGTCTCTCTCTCTCTGGGTGTCTCTCTCCTCTCTCTGGGTGTCTCTCTCCTCTCTCTGGGTGTCTCTCTCCTCTCTCTGGGTGTCTCTCTCCTCTCCCTGGGTGTCTCTCTTCTCCCTGGGTGTCTCTCTCCTCTCTCTGGGTGTCTCTCTCCTCTCCCTGGGTGTCTCTCTCCTCTCCCTGGGTGTCTCTCTCCTCTCTCTGGGTGTCTCTCTCCTCTCTCTGGGTGTCTCTCTCCTCTCCCTGGGTGTCTCTCTCCTCTCCCTGGGTGTCTCTCTCCTCTCTCTGGGTGTCTCTCTCTCCCTGGGTGTCTCTCTTCTCTCTCTGGGTGTCTCTTTCTCCCTGGGTGTCTCTCTTCTCTCTCTGGGTGTCTCTTTCTCCCTGGGTGTCTCTTTCTCCCTGGGTGTCTCTCTCCTCTCTCTGGGTGTCTCTCTCCTCTCCCTGGGTGTCTCTCTCTCCCTGGGTAGTGTAATATGTAACATGATGTTTTTGACAGTACAGTGTACAGTGCACAGTGCACAGTGCACAGTGTCTTCACCAACTCTATGTGACACGGCAGGCAGCACGTGATAAAACCGACTGAAACAGTGACTGCTGGACCAGCTCAGGCCGGGCCGGTACCTGGACGTGTGTGCGCTTCTCCTCGTGGTTCTCCTGCAGGTGAACCAGACGGTCACGTAGCTTCTCAAACTCGGTCTGGAGCTGGGCGATGGAATTCTGCACGTCGCTCTGACACACACACACACACACACACACACACACACACACACACACACAGACACACACACACACACAATCAGAATCAGAAACAGCTTTATTGCCTTAGTGAATGTGAATGCGGGAGTGTGTGTCTCTCACCATCTCCCGGTCGCTGGACAAGCGATCCACCTGAGAGCTGGCCGCGTGGCCGCTGCTGCTGGCGAGCCGGGCGAGGTCGTCCAGCCTCGCTAGCTCCGCCCCCTGCTTCTCCACGCGCTCCTCCAGGTCGTCGTGGCGACCTCTGAGCCGGCCCACGGCGCTCAGGGCCTCCAGCGTCTCGGGGTAGCGCGACGCGGCGCTCGTCACCCGCACCGCCGCCGCGGGACCGCCCTCCGCCGTGACCTCGTTGCTAGGCGACGGTTGTTGTCGATCCGGGGGGGTCGGTGGGCGGTCGGAGGCCGGGGGTCGGCCGTGGTCGCTGGAGGCATCGGGGGCGGGGTGGTCTGTCACGGACCGCTTGGCGCCGACCGGGTGTTCCTGCAAACCATCCATTAAAATGACGGCGGTCATGAAACTGTTTTGAACCGGATCTCACAGTCCTCACATCGCGACAAACCACAAAGTTGTGAGTCTGGACCAGTGTGTCCCCATATGCATCGCAGGCAAACCCCTTGTTGTGAAACAGCAGTGTGTGTAACAGCAGTGTGTGTAACAGCAGTGTGTGTAACAGCAGTGTGTGTTAACAGCAGTGTGTATCGTCAGGGTAACGGGGGTCTCCTACCGTGTGCGGGGCCCCCCCTCGCTCAGAGAGCAGCGCGGACTGCAGGGCCTCCCAGGACACCAGGTCCCCCAGCACCTCCGGCTCGGGGCACCGCTCCACCTTGTCCCTCAGAGACCTCTGCCAAACAGCACGCCAACAACACACAATCAACACACAAAGCACGCATAGACGGCATGCAACCCTCTCCCAGTTGGAAGTTCTTCTCCCAGTGGTTAAGAACCAGCTGGCCAAACACAACGTTGACAAAAGCCAATGACTTATTTGTACCATTCTACTATACTATTCTGGATGAAACCCGAGCGGCTGCTGTATTGAAGCTTCTATCGGTCGTTCTATACAGAGATCCGGCAATATTGCAGAACCGTCGTTATGCTGGCTGTGGGAGTGTGTGTGTTTGGTGGCTGGCTGGCTTGATTGGCCTCACCTGACCTCAGTTAGAGTCTTGGAGGGGTGGTGCTGCAGCCTCACCTCGTGGCCCAGTTATAGTCTGGGGTGGGTGGGGCTACAGCCTCACCTGGTGGCCCAGTTAAGAGTCTGGGGTGGGTGGGGCTACAGCCTCACCTGGCCCAGTTAAGAGTCTGGGGTGGGTGGGGCTGCAGCCTCACCTGGCCCAGTTAGAGTGCTAGCAGGCGAGCTGCATTCCATCTGCTCCATGTCATTGTACCAGAACTTTGCAATAAACCGTGTAGTGTAGCAGTAAGGAACCCAAACAACGATAATAAGCGGTGCTTCTGCTAGCCGTGGACACATTGGCTGAACCTTCAGTTTGTTTGGTTGTCGTGGTGTTCTGCTCACTGACCGTTGCAGCCTCAAGTTGGTCCACACGGTGGCAGCACTGCTCCACCGCCGTGGCCCTGTCCGCCAGGAGGGCCGGCTTTATCTACATACAACACATGACCGAAGATTAGACATCGGTACTCCTAAATCCTCATAGTCTGTCAGATGTTTACATTTTCCAGGGTCTGGTGTGGACAGTGTCAGGGTTTGGTGTGGATAGTGTCAGGGTTTGGTGTGGTTAAGGTAGAGGAGAGAACAGACCTGCTCCAGGGTGGTGTGCAGACCCTTCACCTCCTCCTTCAGCAGATCCCCGGACCCCTTGAGCTGCTGGATCTCCCGCAGGAGGTCCTGGACCAGTGACAAGGACTGGAAAAAAACACTCACGGGTTAATAACACACACACACACACACGCACACAACACACACACACACACACACACACACACACACCCGGATGCTCTGATCCCCAACAACCGGTACCTTCCCATGACCCTTTAACCTCTGACCCCTGACTGTGTGTGTGTGTGTGTGTGGGGGGGGGGGGGGGGGGGGGGCTCTGAATTAATCAGAGAGAGAGTGTGTGTTGTGTGTGTGTGTGTGTGTGTTTGTGTGTGTGTGTGTTCACCTTTCGAGCATGTGTTTGCCGTGTGTCGGAATGCGCCCAGGCCTGCAGTGATGCATCACTAACCCCCCCCACCCCAACCACCCAAACGCTATACATACACACACACACACACACACACACACACACACACACACACACACACACACACACACACCACACACACACACACACAGACACACAACCCCCCCCCGTCGCCAGCACTGTAATCGCTAACGGACGTTAATCAGTGACACGCTAACAGGAAGTGATGCATGCACCTCGAAGGGACGCCTTTAACGGATCCCAGGGGTCTCCTAGCGACCACGCACGCATACACATGCCTCCACGCGTGCACGTCTGACGCACGTGCGCGGCAGTCACGTGACCGACGCTGACGTCGCTCGTCCTAAAGACGACCTTTGGTACGGTAGGATGGGGTCCCGGACGCACTGTTTGGAGTCATGCCAACCCGGGGGGCTCTCGGGGGCCATGGTTACCCGGAGGAAGGCGTCCACATCAAACACACACGCTGATGGATTAGCTCGCGATGCTACGCAGGAAGCATTGCGATGCCTAGCTCCGTATATACGCACACACACACACACACACACACACACACACACACCCCACACACAACACCACACACACACACACACACACACACACACACTGCTAAACACACACACACTGAGATTAGCAGCTTTGGCTAAACACCCCTGGTTACTGCATTAGAGCTGCTATTGGCCGAGCCAACCCCTGCATCCTCTATTCAGCATCCTAGCATCCTAGCTAACGCTGGTTACTCTGTTCGGCTAATGCCTGGTTAATCTTTAGCAGTTCAAAACGGTTCACCGTGACACGACTTCAAATCCTGCCACTGCGCAGGTAATCCTGAACCTTTCCATTACTATTTTGACATTTAGGAGAGACAGGTCATTAAGGAGCAGGTAGGGGTGAGACAGTGAATACAGAGACGGGTCATTAAGGAGCAGGTAGGGGTGAGACAGTGAATACAGAGACTGCTGGAGGTGAATAAAATGCTAGATATTGGTATTGGGGGTCAAGGGAGGACACAGAAGGTCTGGAGGAGGGTGGTTTAGGAGTCCATCATGCGGGACATGAATGATTCAGGTCGGCCCTGCTCTTCACCTGAAACCTGGAAACTTTTTCATGTCCTGACAACAGAGAGCTCTCGGCAGGGGGCAGAAACACCCCTCATCCAGAGAGAGAGAGAGAGAGAGAGAGAGAGAGAGAGAGAGAGAGAGAGAGAAAGAGAGAGAGGAGAGGAGGAGGAGGAGGAGGGGGGTGAGACGAAGAACCACCACCGGTCCGGCCCCCGCTACCGCCGGGACCACCTGGAGGACAAGCTGCGGCAGATCGAGAGGCGCATCGGCCTGGTGGAGCAGCTGCCCTCCGCCAGCGAGCTGCTGGACCGGAGCCCCGCGTCCGCCACGCCGGTCAGCGACATGTGGCAGTTCATGCAGCTCCGCGGCCAGATTCAGACCAATGAGGAGGGGGTTTCCAAGGTAAGACCCCCCCCCCCCCCCCCCCCACCCCCACCCCCCACAAGCGTAGAGGCAGGTATGGTGGTGGGGGGGCTCTGACGTCACATGAGGCCCAGGAGACGTCAAGTGGGAGGTCCCTGCATCGTGTAACTGTAACACAGGCCTGCCTGCCTACCTGCTCAGGTATAATTATGTCAGTCGATTTCCCTTCATCACCTGTATTGGCTGCACCTGTGTGTGTGTGTGTGTGTGTGTGTGTGTGTGTGTGTGTGTGTGTGTGAAACACCTGAGCCACGCCGAAGGCAAATGTAATTTCTATCCTGGAGCCCTTCCGTCGTTTGGCAGTAGGCCTGAGGCTTGGGGACGTGTGTTGTGTTGGTGTGTGTGTGTGTGTAGCGTGTGTGTGTGTAGCGTGTGTGTGTGTAGCGTGTGTGTGTGTGTGTAGCGTGTGTGTGATGTGATGACAGCTCAGGGCACAATAGCAGGAGGGCACTTCTCGGATGACCTGTCCGTGTGCGTGTCCCGTGTTCAGGTTCCTGTCTGACTCATTGTCCCCCACCCCCCCTAAGCCCGCATTGCCGTAACCATAGCGACGGGAATGTCAAACCAGGTGAAGAGACACCTGATTGGCGGAAAAATGACATTTTATTTCTCCCGACCCCTTGCAGTTTTAATGCCTTGCTCTACCAGTTACGCGAGACAGGGAATCGAACCCCAAACCACCGGCAGTTTTAATGCCTTGCTCTACCGCTTGAGCTAGATAGGGAATCGAACCCCCCACCCTGGCAGTTTTAATGCCTTGCTCTAATAGTTAAGCTAGACAGGGAATCAAATTCCAAACCCTATCAGTGTTAATGCCTTGCTCTACCAGTTGAGCTAGACTGGGAATCGAACCCCCCACCCTGGCAGTTTTAATGCCTTGCTCTAATAGTTAAGCTAGACAGGGAATCAAATTCCAAACCCTATCAGTGTTAATGCCTTGCTCTACCAGTTGAGCTAGACAGGGAATTGGACCCAAGATAAAACTTAATTAATGCCGATTATTATTTACCCTTGCAGTTTTAATGCCTTGCTCTACCCGTTGAGCTAGACAGGGAATCGAACCCCTAACCCCCGAGCAGTTTTAACACCACGCCCCAACCAGGGGATATCAAATCTCTAACCCCCGGCAGTGTGAGCGCTGCCTTGCTCTAACCAGGTATGTTCTATCTCCCTCACGTCAAGTGAGTTCGTGAGGTTTGTTCTCTTTCATGCTGGGCTGGCTGGCCGGGGGTCCGTCGCGAGCCGGGGGGTGTCAGGAGTAACTAAGGACTTCAGATAAAGATCTTTAGATGTAAGCTAAGCTCCCCTTCGTTTCCAACTCTGTGATTGTTCGCTGCAGGAACCCCCCTGGAGACTCTGCTGTTAGATGTTCACTCCTCTGTTACCACATTCTCTCTCTCTCTCTCTCTCTCTCTCTCTCCGAGGGAGCTTAGCTTACATCTAAAGATCTTTATCTGAAGTCCTTAGTTACCCCTGACACCCCCCGGCTCTGCGACGGACCCCCCGGCCAGCCAGCCCAGCATGAAAGAGAACAAACCTCACGACCTCACTTGACGTGAGGGAGATAGAACATACTGGTTAGAGCAAGGCAGCACTCACACTGCTGGGGGTTAGAGATTTGATATCCCTGGTTGGGGCGTGGCGTTAAAACTGCTCGGGGGTTGGGGTTCGATTCCCTGTCTAGCTCAACGGGTAGAGCAAGGCATTAAAACTGCAAGGGTAAATAATAATCGCATTAATTAAGTTTTATCTTGGGTCCAATTCCCTGTCTAGCTCAACTGGTAGAGCAAGCATTAACACTGATAGGGTTTGAATTTGATTCCCTGTCTAGCTTAACTATTAGAGCAAGGCATTAAAACTGCCAGGGTGGGGGGTTCGATTCCCAGTCTAGCTCAACTGTAGAGGAAGGCATTAACACTGATAGGGTTTGGAATTTGATTCCTGTCTAGCTTAACTATTAGAGCAAGGCATTAAAACTGCCAGGGTGGGGGGGTTCGATTCCCTATCTAGCTCAAGCGGTAGAGCAAGGCATTAAAACTGCCGGGGTTTGGGGTTCGATTCCCTGTCTCGCGTAACTGGTAGAGCAAGGCATTAAAACTGCAAGGGGTCGGGAGAAATAAAATGTCATTTTTCCGCCAATCAGGTGTCTCTTCACCTGGTTTGACATTCCCGTCGCTATGGTTACGGCAATGCGGGCTTAGGGGGGGTGGGGGACAATGAGCCAGACAGGAACCTGAACACGGGACACGCACACGGACAGGTCATCCGAGAAGTGCCCTCCTGCTATTGTGCCCTGAGCTGTCATCACATCACACACACCTACACACACGCACACACACACACGCTACACACACACACGCTACACACACACACACACCAACACAACACACGTCCCCAAGCCTCAGGCCTACTGCCAAACGACGGAAGGGCTCCAGGATAGAAATTACATTTGCCTTCGGCGTGGCTCAGGTGTTTCACACACACACGCACACACACACACACACACACACACACACACACACAGGTGCAGCCAATACAGGTGATGAAGGGAAATCGACTGACATAATTATACCTGAGCAGGTAGGCAGGCAGGCCTGTGTTACAGTTACACGACGCAGGGACCTCCCACTTGACGTCTCCTGGGCCTCATGTGACGTCAGAGCCCCCCCACCACCATACCTGCCTCTACGCTTGTGGGGGGTGGGGGTGGAGGGGGGGGGGGGGGTCTTACCTTGGAAACCCCCTCCTCATTGGTCTGAATCTGGCCGCGGAGCTGCATGAACTGCCACATGTCGCTGACCGGCGTGGCGGACGCGGGGCTCCGGTCCAGCAGCTCGCTGGCGGAGGGCAGCTGCTCCACCAGGCCGATGCGCCTCTCGATCTGCCGCAGCTTGTCCTCCAGGTGGTCCCGGCGGTAGCGGGGGCCGGACCGGTGGTGGTTCTTCGTCTCACCCCCCTCCTCCTCCTCCTCCTCCTCCTTTTTATCCACCTCCTCCTCCTCCTTCTCCTTGCCATCCTCCTCCTCGCCCTCCCCCTCAGCCCACTTGACCCTGACGGTCCGGATGTTCAGGTGGTCCAGGATGGCGTGGAGCAGGGTGTGGAGGGCGGGGAAGTTGACCACGCCGGGGTGGTCCGGGCTGCCCATGGAGAGGTCCACCAGGTGGTACATGCTGACGTCGTACACCGACATGCTGTCTGGCTGTCGGCTGTCTGGCTGCGGGTTCGTCTCGATGGATGGAGAAACCCGCGGTGCGTTAACGGGAGGCTGTTGCCAGGCGACGCAGAGTCCGGGTCAGCCTCCGCGGCATGCCCCGACACCCAGACGACGAGGAGTGAGTGAGAAGACGTCGGTTGGTGATGAAGAGTCTTTTACCTTTTGTTTTTATTTCAATCAGAAATAAAAACACGTGTGTGGAGGCGTCCCGCTTGTTTCGCGGTGCTCGTCGGTGTCTCCGCCGCTGCTGCCGCCGCCGCCGCCGCCGCCGCTCCGCATCCTCTCGCATCCCACGTGTTGTCGTCAGGAGCGTCCGCGGTCGCCACGGCAACGGTCGGTCCCTCCCTCCCTCCCTCCCTCTCTCTCTCTCTCTCTCTCTCCTCTCCCTCCCTCCCGTCTCTCCCTCTCTCCTCCCTCCCTCTCTCTCCCTCTCCCTCCCCGCCCACCCCCTCTCGGTTCATAACTAGGCCGTCGCCATGGTGACCACGTAATGGAGTTTGGGGATCGATAAAGTACAACCATGAGCACAATCCATTTATTTTACTTGCACCTTTTTATTGATTTCTTTGTTTTTCGTTTTTTTTCACATACATTTTTTTTGAAAAAAACTTCAATGCCTATATTATTACGATATTCATGTTCAATGTAAGGCAATAAAGCTGTTTCTGATTCTGATTTCTGATCAAATACACACACACACACACATAAAATACACATACAAATTAAAGACAAGTCTGGATATTGTGGCCAAGGCATTGATCAATTTGATCAATATTCTTAGCATTTTGAGCATAATTGATTAATATTAATATTGGGGGGTGGGGTGTGTCTTCCTATTATTAACCATATGTATCATGATTACGGTCTTGGTACATCCGTAACATAAGCCTACATCATGTCACGTTTGTATAAAAGATGTTGACACTTTAGAAATTACATCACTTCATGTCTCCACCAGAGAGGTAACAATATTGACGATAAAAAATAAAATAAAAAATAAAAAGCCAGAAAATCATTGTTTTTTTTAATTACTCAGGTATAAAATAATGTCCAGATAGGCTACATATTTCCCTTAAACATCCAAGTCAGTTGCAAACAAGGAAACATTAAGGCCCATCATCATCCCATAATAATATCTCTGTTCTCCTCGCGATCAGCAAACAGATTCAGGTTAATCCTGTCGAAAACAAAAAAAAACAGCATCTCAACGTGACACAATGCATTCTGGGAAGGTTCCCATCTTTGTGTATGTGATACTGATAAAATGTCAACAAACTGAAATGAAAAGTGTCCAAATAAATGGGTGGAAGTGAATTTCTTGCGGTGACTGGAACTGAAATGACCCGATGCCAAACACACCGCTGTGTCGTCTCGTCTCTAAAACCCGTAGTCTCCCTGGCTAATTGTCCAGAAATCAGCAGACATTTTGAAGGTCGTTATGAATCGGCCAATCACAAGGCACCGTTTGCCAATTTTATCTGCAGGCTCTTTTCCACACTATATCCCGAATGCGACTCGACGGAGACAAGGTGAAAATCAGCAAAGTTCTCCTTTCAACAGCGACGTTAGACGAGTTGTAGTGCAGTTGAAATCCCTCCTTTTTTACATTTATATTTTGTTTCCCTCTTTTCTTTTCTTTTTTTAAACACAGCCCTGTTCTCCCGGTTCCCTCAGCAGTAGGAAAGCCCCTCCCCCCCCCGCCACCCCTAATGTGTCGTGTCGTGTCATGTGACCTGAAGGTGTGCAACATCAGCATTCAAGATGGCTGCCGCCGTCGACGGTGAGAATGTAAAAAGCTCTCTGGGGCTAATAGTGTTCATGGGCTGCATGTTTATAGTGCATCGTGTTGTTCAGGGGCAAACATGGCTCAACATATAATTATTACTATTATTATTATACGTGACCACAAAGAAGAAAAAAAAAAAAGAATAGAAATAGGAGGAGGAGGAGGAGAATGATTAACGTTTGACCGGTTCGACCGGTTCCCTCCAAAAAAAGAAAAATGGCGGGGGTTTTTTAACGGGTCAGTTGGCCGAGCCTCCAGTTCCGCCCCAAGGCATGCTGGGAAGGCGGAGGGGTGAGGGTGGGGGTGAGGGAGGGCCCGAGAGGGAGTCTTCCCCGGAGGACGTGAGGATCAAGGACAAGTGGACGGCATCGCCACCACTAGCACCACCTCCTCCTCCTCCTCCTCTCCCTCCTCCTGGCCGGTGTCAGATCCTGTCGAAATCGGTGTTGCGGCGCTTTGCGATCACCAGCCACTCGGCGGTGAAGAAGGAGAGCGTGCCCAGGAAGCCGGTGACCACCAGCAGGAGAAGCTGCCAGGGGAGCCGCAGCACGTTGGAGTAGGAGAAGGCCACCGCCGCCGTGATGGACTGGGGAGAGAGACAAGACCAGTATGACCAGCCAGTACTCTATCCGTCACTAACCAGTACTCTATCCGTCACTAACCAGTACTCTATCCGTCACTAACCAGTACTCTACCCATTACTTTACCCATTACTAGCCAGTACTCTATCCGCCACTAACCAGTACTCCATCCGTCACTAACCAGTACTCTATCCGTCACTAACCAGTACTCTATCCGTCACTAACCAGTACTAACTAGAGCGATGCTGTAGGAGAAGGCCACCATGGACTGGGGAGAGAGAGGACCAGTATGATTAACCACCAGTACTAACCAGTACTAACTACCCATTACTAACCAGTACTAACTAGATTGATGCTGTAGGAGAAGGCCACCACTGCCATGATGGACTGGGGAGAGACAGGACTCTATTACTAACCCGTACTATCTATTACTAACTATAATTACTATTCCTAAATATAATTACCAACCATTACTAAAACTAAACAGAGTACTGCTGTAGAGACAGAGACAAAGTTTTACTCTTTACTACTAACCAGTATTACCAGTATTACCAGGATAGGTAGGTGTGTGCGTGTGCGTACCTGTATGAACTTGAAGACAGCGAAGGCCGGAGCGCTGTCCTCCTTGAACACGAAGCCGATGATGCTGAGCAGCTGAGTGTTGAAGCAGCTGTCCCCCAGACCCAGCAGGAAGCTGCTGAACAGGGCCACGCCCACACTGGGAGGGACACACACACACACACACACACACACATACACATACACACACACACACACACACACACACACACACACACACACACACACACACACACACACACACACACACACACACAAACAAAATAAACGTACACGCCTCTCACCACAGTCTAGTGTTAGCAGGCCTACAGGTCTGTGTTGGTCTACTTGTTTGCTTGCTACCTGGGTGTGGCTGTAGTATTACTCTAGAGGTCTCAACCTACGTGGGTGTGACTGGGTAGTACTTTAGAGGTTAGTAGGCCTACTCTAGACCTACTCTAGAGTTTAGCAGGCCTACAGGTCTCTACTTGTTTGCTTGCTACCTGGGTGTGACTGTAGTATTACTCGAGAGGTCTCAACATATTGGGTGTGATTTAGGCCTACAGGTATGTGTAGGTCTCTACTGGTTCGATGCTGCTACCTGGCTGTGACTGTAGTATTACTCTCGAGGTGTCAACCTACTTGGGCGTGATGTAGGCCTGCATGTTCGTGCCAGCCTCCGGGGCCTGGGGGGCGTCCGGGGAGATGTTGAGGAAGATGAGGTAGAAGGCCAGGTAGTGGACCAGCAGACCCAGCAGCACCACCGGGTTCCTGCCCAGCTGGTTGCCCCCGTTCAGGATGCCAAACACGCCCCCTCCTGGACACACAGCGCCACCGCAGGGCAGGGAAGAGACAGTACAGACATACAGTCAGTAGGAACACAGATACTCCATATAAATGGTAAATGTATTGCATTTATATCATCGCTTTTATCCAAAGTGTTTTACAGTGTTGCCTCACATTCACCCATTCATACACCGACGGCGGTGCCAACCATTCAAGGTAACAACCAACACGTCAGGAGCAGTTAGGGTTAGGTGGTGTCTTGCTCAGGGACACCTCGACACTTAGCTAGGAGGGGGGGGAACCAGCAACCTTCCTGTTGCCAGATAACCGCTCTGACCTCCTGAGCTACTGCCGCCCACATATATCTGCTGATTGTTCTATATTACATACAGCATGTTTCACTCACTACCTACCCAGGATCTCTCCCACTCCGATGAGGATGCCCGAGATTCCGATCAGGCCTTTGGCGTCGTTTCCGAAGCGCACCATGGCACCGATGCAGGTTCCGTACACGCCGCTGTAGAACGTCAGTGCCAGGCCTGGCGAGGCAGAGAACCCAATCAAACGTTGACGTGGACAGTTGAATGTTCCAATAGTCCGAATAAGACACAGCCATGTAAACACCAGTTTTTGATTACCTTACCTTAACCCGAATAAGGTCATACTCGGAATAAGCAATAATAGGAATAAGACGTGGAATAAGACGTGGAGTATTCCGATCTTAGTGGCATTATGTAGACATATACAGCATACACCTTAATCGCACTATAACTGTATAAATGTTTTGCGACACGTAAAGCAGTTACCACCTGCTGGACGACGCGTGGCATCGCAAAACAAGACGGCTGTGAGTCAGTAATCGGACTATTATGCTCTGTAACATGTACACGGGGATATGAATGGAATATTCTATAAACAATGTAATCGAAGTATTGTCTTATTTAGAATAAGTTCAATAGACGGAATATTGCTGTCTATGTAAACGTGTCCAGTGTTTCCCACTTGATGTTGGAGTTAAATATCATCTCTCCTGGACTGCTTGCAATGAGTTCTAGACCGTAGTAGACCGGTAGTGTAATACGCCATCGATATGAAAGTCTGGCTCACCGGGTTAACGGTCAGGTAAAGCGCTCACCTGTGTACGCGATGGGCATCCCCAGTAACATCATCTCCTTGGTAACAAACATCTTACAGGCCTTCCCTGTAACGAGACCACAGGAACGTTAGGGTGCGAGTTCAGCGAGGAGGTGAGGAGGGTATAGGAGGTGGGAATAGACGGGGTAGGAGGTGAGAGGCGATGAGGAGAAGGTGAAAGGGAGCACTGTGAAGGAGGAGGAGGTGGAGGGAGGAGATGAGAGGAGACCTACTGAAGGCGTCCAGAGCCTGAGACCAGAGAGATCTCCTGGGAGGTCTGAGGAGGAGAACACAGCAGAAACACAACAGGAGACGTGACCTTTAACCTCTGACAAGCCACATCATTACCATCACGTACGTATCTGTAACTTCATTATAATAAGAACAATGTCGTGCAGATTTCGGGGACCCAGGGAGTCGAGGGGGGGCGGGCGCGGTCCGGTCACTCACCCGGAGATGGAGGTGCTGTCGGTGGACTCGCCGGGCAGCACAGGCTCGGAGGCCTCGGAGGGCGTGGGCTCGGCCGCGTCCGGCTTGCGGATGAGGAAGAAGAGGAAACAGCCGACCAGACTGATGACGGTGAGCGTGATGAAGACCGTCTGGCGGTCCTTTTCTGAGGGACCACGAGGTGAACCACCATGAGTCAGGGAGGGACGTATACAAGCGGGTAAAATAAGTATTGAACACGTCACCATTTTTCTCAGTAAATATATTTCTAAAGGTGCTATTGACATGACATTTTCACCAGATGTCAATGATCTTTAGTTCTTTCCATAGATTTTCTGTTGGATTCAAGTCAGGTGATTGGCTGGGCCATTTTAGCAGCTTTATTTTCTTTCTCTGAAACCAATTGAGAGTTTCCTTGGCTGTGTGTTTGGGATCAATGTCTTGCTGAAATGTCCGCCCTCGTTTCATCTTCATCATCCTGGTAGATGGCAACAGATTTTTTATCAAGAATGTCTCGGTGCATTTTTCCATTCATCCTTCCTTCAATTATATGAAGTTTGCCAGTACCGTTTGCTGAAAAGCAGCCCCACACCATGATGTTCCCACCTCCAAACTTCACCGTTGGTCTGGTTTTTTGGGGTGATGTGCGGTGCCCTTTGACCTCCAAACATGGTGTGTAAATTTTGGTCTCATCTGACCAGACTATATTCTCCCAGTATTTCACAGGCTTGTCTAAATGTTGTGCAGCAAACTTTAAAGGAGCTTCAACATGCCTTTTCTTCAGCAATGGAGTCTTGCGTGGAGAGCGTGCATACAGGCCACGGCGGTTGAATGCATTACTTATTGTTTTCTTTGAAACAATTGTACCTGCTAATTCCAGGTCTTTCTGAAGCTCTGCACAAGTGCTGCTTGGCTCTTGGACAACTCTTCTGATAATTCTTTTCACTCCTCTGCTGTCAGAAATCTTGCGAGGAGCACCCGGTCGTGGCCAGTTCATGGTGAAATTACGTTCTTTCCACCTCCGGATGAGGCCCCAACTGGAACATTCAGAAGTTTGGAAATCCTTCTGTAACCAATGCCAACCAGTATGTTTTGCAACAATAAGGTTGCGAAGGTCTTGAGAGAGCTCTTTGCTTTTACCCATCATGAGATGTTTCTTGTGTGACACCTTGGTAATGAGACACCTTTTTATAGTCAGTTGGGACTGAACCAGCTGATATTAATTTGCACACTGACAAGGGGCAGGATTGCTTTCTACTTACTGATAGATTTCAGCTGGTGTCTTGGCTTTCCATGCCTTTTTGCACCTTCCTTTCTTCATGTGTTCAATACTTTTTCTCTGTGTCATTTCACATTATTACACATAACTTAATTTATGGACATCTATGGTTTGATTTCTTTGGGTTGTTACCGACATCTGGTGAAAATGTCATGTCAATAGCACCTTTAGAAATATATTTACTGAGAAAAATGGTGTTCAATACTTATTTTACCCGCTGTATATATTAGATCTATCAATCTATAGATTAATTATCCTCCGGAATACCTGAGATGTGGTCGTGTCCATGCCAGGCTAGGTAGATGTAGAGGTTCCCAAAAAACAAGCTGGAGACGAAAAGAAAAATATGCATGACAGGAAGCGACAACGATGACAATATATATTAAAAAAAACCCAAAACTATTGTATCAAGCGTTCACCTGAACTGCAGCAGAGCCCAGAATATTCCGCTGTTCCGTCCGATCGTGGTGTCTGTGGAGTTGATGGCTAGCACGTTCCCCTGGGCGGTCCACAGCACTGTGGACGGCAAACAAACACACCCAATCTGAATGAGTGAATCCAGATTAACAGGACTAGGGCCTAAAACCAACACAGTCATTCCAGATTAAAGGAGAGACATGATACCATGAGGTGTGAGCGTGATGAGCCATTCCAAGCATTTTCAAAAACAGGTTTTGAATTCCGATTTTTGTAAATTCTTCAAATCCCTTGTGAGATCACACCTTTGCTCATGTGAATAAATTGTTTTGATGGTTAAACAGGTTTACCAAAGTCTTAGCTTCACAAAAGTAATGGAATATATGAATAAGGTAGTAGATACATGTGTAATAAATATCTAAAATGAAATTTGGTAACATAATAGAAGGGTTATCTGTAAATCGAGTTTCACACCAAATGTTAGAGGGACTGAGATGGAACCAACACAGTCAATCCAGATTAAAGGAGACATATTATACCAGCAGGTGTGAGTGTGATTAGCCATTCCCAGTGGTTTCATCTCCGTTTTTTTAAATCACAAGTGGGATTGTCCACCCAGGTGTATGGTGAACTGGTAGGCTGTATAGATCAGCCTACCATTTGCTACAGTCCACTGGGTAGGCTGGTAGGCTGATCTACCCAGCATACGTACATATGGGTGGTGTGATCCAGATTAACAGTACTAGGGCCTTAAACCAACACAGCCAGTCCAGATGAATAGGAGGAGCCGGTGGGACGGGTTCTGCAGGTTCTGCGGGTTCAGTAGGTGTGGTGGTTACCTGCGGCTCCGAAGCCCACCAGCACCGAGGCCGTGTAGAAACTCCACTGTCGGGGCTGGATGAAGACAGCGATGTACGCACTGGTGGGGCGGGGGGGGGGGGGCACACGGAGAGAACACACATCAGCACACTGCACCTGAACAGACATCACCTGGGTGTGTGTGTGTGCGTGTGTGTGTGTGTGTAGGTATGGTTGCCTTTTTGCATTTTCATGAGTCTGTCTCTGTGTGTGTGTGTGTGTGTGTGTGTGTGTGTGTGTGTGTGTGTGTGTGTGTGTGTGTGTGTGTGTGTGTGTGTGTGTGTGTGTGTGTGTGTGTAAATGGCAATAAAGTTTTTTTATTTATCTTGAAAGTCACGTGGCTACTAGCCTGGAGGTGGCTACTACTAGCCTGCTGAGCCATTACCTGTACAGCAGCCCGCTGAAGAACATGGAGAGCTGCGGCCCCACCACGGCCACCACCGACGGCGCCACCATGTTGGAGGCGGAGAAGACGCCGTAGATGATTGACATGCTGGTGGGAGACACCACAACAACAACAACAACCACCAATATGGCCGCCTTCATTCAACACAGTCAGTGCTTCAAATAGAAAAAGATGAAATGTTGTACATAAAGATAAGAATAGAGCAGGTTTCAAGCATTCATAGTTGCAAGGTTAATAGAATGAGTTTCATAATTGCTAGGTTGCCTGCATAATAGCTGGGATAAGAGCAGACGTGCCATTCTGAGTGCATTACCAACATTTAAGAATATAAAATATGCTATGTCACAAGAATTTCACTGTTCAGAATGTCCCTGTGTTATGTGACAATAAAAACACTTTGACTTTGGCTTTTGACGAAACAATGCTTAGCACATGCAACATGTTTTGGCCCAGTTTTGAACCACGGTTGAATATTTTGTTGAGGAAGTTGGGAAGTTCAGCGTGCTGCCGGGCACACAGTAGTCAAAGTGAGACAGTGGAACACCTTAATATAGCCAACCATCGTGCTATTGGGTGAATCCTCACTGTTGGGGCTTGGTAAGTCAAATAATGCACGACCACGGGGAGAGGGAGAATAAAATAATATGACGTGCATTGTCTAATGGATTACCTTGTGTATCCACTGCCGGTAAAGTTGTTCAGGCTCTTGATGACAGTTTGCTGCACACACACACACACACACACACACACACACACACACACACACACACCACACACACACACACACACAGAGAGAGAGACTTGCATCATGGTTTAAACCAGGGTCATTTGTCATCAGTCTTTGGACCTTAGTAATAGGTTGTTGCTGTGTGCACACACACCTCTA
Organism: Coryphaenoides rupestris; assembly: GCA_002895965.2. Classification (NCBI taxonomy): domain Eukaryota; kingdom Metazoa; phylum Chordata; class Actinopteri; order Gadiformes; family Macrouridae; genus Coryphaenoides; species Coryphaenoides rupestris. The sequence continues at coordinate 178,015 of PIJE02000813.1, read as the reverse complement.
TGTTTCCACATGTCTGGAAGGCGGTGAACATCAGCATGAAGCCGAAGCCCAGGACCACGATGTTGGACATAGCCTTGCCCTCAGGAGTCATGATTGCACCGCAGGTTGCACAGCAAACGCACAGCCTCGATCAGGACACACCACCTCTCTGTCTGTCTGTGCACAAAGCAAGCATAGGAACACAATGTACAGAGGTGACACAATCAAACAAAAAAAACCACACCACATATCTCCCTTAAATGAGGACAGATTACAGGTTCATCAGGACAGATCAGACAGGGACAACTCACCAGATGGGTAGAGGAGAGCAGGGGAGCAGGAGACACACAAGATCTGAGCCTGAGCAAAGTTACTGCCCCTCAGTGCGTACTTGTGTCAGTCATGTGCACAGATATGTCATTATTACTACTAAGTTTCCGAAGGCCAAAATAAGCTTCTCCTTCCTCCCAGTCAGTCAGCCAGTCAGTCAGTCAGTGCATTATAAACTGTACAGGATGTCATGTGAGTGTAGTCAGCTGATCCTCCCCCGACTCCGCGAAATCACCAAACCACCTCAGTGCACAGCGCTGCGCCTGGAGTCTGGTAGATCTATAGATCACAGCCCGGAAGTGGCTCTCCGTGTACACTGAGGGGACTTAGACCCATCCCGTTTTACTGAAGTCGAAGGAAGCATGCCACGGAAGCATCCGGTGTGGATATATTTACTTCCGGTGCATTTAAAATAAAATAAAAGGAAATACTTGGAAATATAGTGTTTTATTAGAATTAGCGGTTTGATTAGTTGTGTTGTATTGTATTTTATTTACAAATTCAAATTACTCATAGCGTCATTGACTTTCTCCATACTACAAGGCTATATCCCAGGATAATATTATGTCCTCTAAATATTACCCTGCACTATTACGTCATGTGCAATACTTCTTGTCAATATTATCCTTGCTACATTACCTTTCATCATTATGTGCAATATTCTTAATATTCTTTATATCATGTGCAATACTTCCTCTCACCATTCTTATTATTAACCTTTTATTACACTTCAATTACTGCCAAATAGTTTTTTCTTCTCTTACCTATATTTTTTATACCTCTTCTAAGACATAGACTTATTGTAAATGTGTAAATCTGTTATTTTATTTTGATTATTCTACTGTTTATTTCTCTATTGTTTATTATTCTATTGCTATGCAACCTGGCACAAGCATTTCCTTCGAATTCCTTCCTTTGAATACCTTATCTTGCCTATATAATTTTATATTTCACCTATATTTGTATTCTACTAGGACTGTACATTTGTAAATCTGTCAGTTTATGTGTATTACTCTGTTGATTTCTCTATTGTTGTATTGTACTGTATTGCTATGCAACCTGGCACAAGAATTTCCTTCGAATTCCTTCCTTTGAATATCTTATCTTGCCTATATAATTGTATATTTCACCTATATCTTTATTCTACTAGGACTGTACACTTGTAAATCTGTCAGTTTATTTGTATTACTCTGTTGATTTCTCTGTTGTTTTATTGTACTGTATTGCTATGCAACCTGGCACAAGAATTGAAAAAACAGCGCTGCCAGGATCCTGATGAGAGTCCGGGAATATGAGCACACAACACCCATTCTACACTCACTACACTGGCTCCCTGTCTCATTCCGGATTGACTACAAAGTCCTGCTACTCACCCATAAATGCATAAATGGACATGCACCTCCCTACCTATAAGAACCCATTACTCCCCAAACCTCCACTCGTACCCTCAGATCAACAAACAGCTCGCTCCTCCGGGTCCCCAACACCGAGCTCCGCACCATGGGCGACCGGGCCTATGGAACAGCCTCCCTGACCACCTAAGGGCAACACAGACACTGGACTCCTTTAAGACTGGCCTAAAAACCTTTTTATTCAGGAAGGCGTTTTTGACTTTGTGTTAAATCACTGTCAGCAATTTCTTTTTTGTCTCTGTTCATTCACTGTTTTCTATTATGCTTAAGTTTACTAGGTTTTCTTTTTGATTATAGTATGTTTTTAACTATGTTTTTACTATGTATTGGCTCTATAAAGTTCTATCTCTATCTCCCATGATATATATATATAATATACAGTACAGTACTGTACAGTATAGAGGCCATCTGGTGCCTGGTGACCTGTCCAACCAGAGGGAGGCGCTATTCTGCTGACTGCGCCCAGGCCGCCAGGTATCCACAAAGAAGAAGAAGAACAAGAAGAGGAACAAGAAGCAGAAGAAGAAGAAGCAGCGCTCCACTCTACGGCCTGCAGCTGCTCGGCGCGGAGTCGTCGTCTTTGTGTGTGAGTGTGAGTGAGTATGGCGACCATTTAGCCCGCGGAACCGAACGGCCCCATCGACGCTTCGCTCTCCGTGTGAAGCCCGCCGCCTCCTAACCTCAACTCTAACCTCGACTCTCGCCGCCGCCATGAGCTACGGCCGCCCGCCGCCCGACGTGGAGGGCATGACGTCGCTGAAGGTGGACAACCTGACGTACCGCACGTCGCCCGAGACGCTGCGCCGCGTGTTCGAGAAGTACGGCCGCGTGGGCGACGTGTACATCCCGCGCGACCGCTACACCAAGGAGAGCCGCGGCTTCGCGTTCGTGCGCTTCCACGACAAGCGCGACGCCGAGGACGCGATGGACGCCATGGACGGCGCGCTGCTCGACGGCCGCGAGCTACGCGTGCAAATGGCGCGCTACGGCCGCCCGCCCGACTCCCACCACGGAGGCGGCGGAGGAGGTGGTGGTGGTGGTGGAGGAGGCGGAGGAGGTGGTGGTGGCGGAGGAGGTGGTGGTGGTGGACGGCGTGGCGGTCCGCCCCGGAGGAACAGCGGAGGCGGAGGAGGAGGTGGAGGATACGGTCGCCGGAGCAGAAGGTACGCGGGGTTCACTTTTCTTTTCGTTTTCGTTCGTCGCCATTTTGAACGCGAAGTGTGAAACTAACACATGTGATCTCGACGTATTTACCCGCCTAAAGGGCAGATAGTTGGAGTAAGTTACACGCGTTTCCACGCTCGTTGGCGCCAAAGGGCTACCGCGGAGTAGTATTACTACGTGCACTATTATTAATATTACTACTACTTACTACTAATATTACTACATCATGTGGAATCCTCTATCATGTGCAATATTATTATTATTATTATCATGTCTATAAATATTATGGATAACACTACATCTCATCTCCTCTCATCGTCATCATGTGCAATATTCTTAATATCATGTCCAATAATATTACACTTGGCGGTCCAGAGGGGCGGGGCTCTATGTCCAGAGGGGCGGGGCTCAATGTCCAGAGGGGTGGGGCTAGATGTCCAGAGGGGCGGGGCTCGAGGTGTGTGTGTGTGTGTGTGTGTGTGTGTGGTCCGACGGGCGTGGACATGTGTGATGAATGTGTATTTTATTTATTTTATTTATTTATTTTTGTAACACTGCATCCCACCACTAACCACTCAACCCACTGAATCCATTCAGCTGTTCCCCCAGCCCGAGGCGGCGGAGACGGAGCCGCTCCCGCAGCAGGAGTCGCTCCCGTTCCCGCAGCAGGTCCCGCTACAGCCGCTCCAGGTCCCGCTCCTACTCCCGCTCCAAGTCCAAGTCCAAGAGCAAGTCCAAGTCCAAGAGCAAGTCCCGGTCTCACACCCCGGCCTCCAACAGAGGGTCTCGGTCTCGATCTAAAAGCCCACCCAAGTCCCCCGCAGCAGGAGAGAACGGAGGCCAGACCCCCTAAAGCCTGATTGATATTTCAGGTAAGAATCCACATTATTGGTCAAATGTATTTATAGCCAATAATATGTTTATTACATATGTTCCTTAACTCCATTTAACTTTCAAAAGACTTGCAATTTGATTTGCAACACAAAGCCCAATTCTACAATACTTTAATTTTTTAGTTTTAGATGGTTCCAAGGTCTCCTATGTTATTATGAATCATATGTACTTCTGTCATGGCCTCCCTGAATAATGCATCCAACATCTCACTACTACCACTACATGGCAAACCGTTTGTTCCCCAGAGTTTTGCTTTTTGTCACAACTTGTTCAACGGCTGATGGTAAACAGATTGTGGCATTCTCTCCACCAAAGCTACTGAGACCTGTATTGCAAAGGTGGCGTGTGGCGTTGCGCGTTGAGCTGGGGCAGAATGTGCAGTTAACTGGGGGTTGCAGTGTGAGCGTCCGCTGTGCTGTGGAGCAGGTTGGCGAGTTGGGGTGGTTGTGTTGAGGTATGTCTGTTCGCGTGGCCCGCCCTGCTCAGGGCGACGGCCGGGCTGCAGTTAACACAGCCTAAGGTTTGTTCTCCTCTCACTCCTCTGTGAAATGTTACCTGTGCATCTCTTTAAAGCCTTGGCTTGTTGTCGAGTGTCTAATGGTAGGATGGTACCTCCAGCCCCCATCCCCCCCCGTTAGAGCCGTGTGTTGCTGCCCTGGCAGGAACGCATGGCTCTGAGGCGGTGACTATGTGGTGGCTGCAGGTTGTCGTAATGTTTTCGTTACTCCTCAACAAGCCAAATATGTCGTCTTGTGTGCAGAGTTGCTTCAGTACGACCCTTCGTCTCTCTTAACTATGTCTTCATTTTGACTGTTTTTCTCCAGGCGAGGACAACACGCCTTCAAGGCCAAGACAGGATTCCACCTGAGCGGCGCTTTACTCGTGTAAAGGTTACATTCGTGTCCTCCCCTTTTTTTGAAAGCAAAATATTATCTTTTTATATTTTTTTCCTCCAAATGCAGTGACTAACAGCCAGTGATGTGTGGGTCTTGTTAAAATGACCTCATCATTAACACGGCTCTGTTTAGCAGAAGTCACTTTTCTTTGTTTTAGGCTGGGTTTAAAAAAACAACAAAAAAAAAAAATTATCCAGTCCTTTGAAGCACACCACATATTTTAAGGTGTATGGTATTTTTTGCTACAGGGTCTGGCAGTAGTTAAATGACTTTCTTTGGTTTCTAATCTTCTTCCCTGTATCTTTTGTGCACTAGGCTGCAGTTGTGTAGCGGTTGAGTTTTGCGGGTTAGCTGTTAAGTGGCGTTGTGTCCAGTATTCCCCTGTGACTACCAGGGGGTGACTGCTGCTTGTCCAATCTGTCCTGAAAGGTAACCTGGGTGGAAGTTCTGATGTTTTCATTACTTTTTAACCGAGCTAAAGCTACATTGCCATGTTTGAATGTGATGTACCTATTTCGCTGTGAACGAAATTAAAGATTTGGTGATTTGTCTAAAATGGCCTTGTGTCTCACTGCCTTTCTCTCTCTGGTTGCTTTATTGATACTCTGGTATGAAGTGCACAACAGTGAAATGTAAAAGTACGGAAGTAGGTGAACAACAATGTATATCAAAGTGCAACATAATTTACACAATTTAATGTAAATCACAATATTGTATCCAACAGTAGGGTCTTTGATACCTAGCACCCGACCAGGGGCTTAGTCTTCAGGCTAACTATTAGCATCTGAACTGTGTGTCGGCCTGGAAGCGTGGAGCCGGCTAGCTGAGCACTGTTGGCATTAAAGCTAATCAGCGGGACGCTAGCACACTGAAGCTGCCACTTGTGGAGCAGAGCTTCTATGGACCAGTCGGCACTGGAAGAAAATGGAGGGAAACAAGTTAAAACGGATGTTTTTAAAGTGAACTAAATGTTTCGGGTGAGAAGGCAAACACACCTCCTCTCTTGATATGTGGTCCAGAACTCTGCCCTGGGGTTCTTCTTCAGGAGAAATGTGACTGTCGCGATGACATCTTCAAAATCTGTGAATTTCACATTATGAACACTTTAATCTGTACCTAAAGGACCAAGTGTCCTTGGGCAAGGCAGTTCTGTGAACTTGTAATCCCAGAAATGTAAAGTCCTTGTCATGTACACAATAATTACGATGAAGCAGTCGCTGGCCATGAATTTCTAGGGGCTGACAATATGTACAAAAAACATGTACGCTTGAGTTAATAATTGAATCAAGTGTACAATTTAAGTGAGTGTCCTAGTGCTGAGCTCTCAAGTTCAAGCGTTTCTCCTCAGGATTAATTCATCACTGACTTGGACTGTGGCTGCAACTGTTGGTGACCCAGCAAAGGTTAAGTACCCAATGTGGCGTATTGGTATCTATCCTGATAAATTATTCTATATTTAAACGTCCGTATCTGAGGCTTTGAGGTTCACCTTCTGGCTCGTAGAAAACGTCGGATCCCAAGATGATGTCGAGTGCAGGCAGGAGCACCAGGTCGGGGGAGACCTCGCCCCAGGTCAGCCCCAGAACACGCACCGTCTCCAGGCCGTTGGCGGCACAGCTCCTCCTGCAGTTCTCCAGGCAGAGGGGCAGCCGGGCGCTGTCTGACAGGAGCACCTTGCATCCACATCTGGCCGCCACCACCCCTGGAAGACTCACACCGGCACCCAGCTGAGAAACACATTGGTAAAGAAGAGGGTCACTTGTCACACGCATCCTCTCTGGCTGCATTACTGCCTGGTTTGGCTCTCCAGAGGGTGGTGAAGACAGCGGAGTGCATCATCGGCTGCCATCTCCCCGCCGTGCAAAACATCTCACACACAACGCCCTAGGAAAGCACGGAACATCTGAGTACTACAGCCACCCAGGCCGTGGACTGTTCACGCTGCTGCCGTCTGGTGGATGTTACCGGAGCATCCAGGCACGGACTACCAGACTCAAAACCAGTTTTTCCCCACAGGCCATCAGGCTTCTCAACCAGCAACACCGATCATATTGATCACTTGACATGTACATTTATGATTGATTGATTATCTTGTATATTTCTGCTATTACATGCCATATTTCTACTACTCCTGCCCTCGGTTGTGCAACTGCCCTTACTTACCTGTGCATTTATAATACTTCTGGATTCAAAATTACATTCATTTTTTCCCTGTGTTTTGATGTACAAACACTTTGACGGTATAGTTGGCTGTGATTTGCCTTTATATTATTTTAATGCTATTTTGGTAATGAAGTACCCAACGAGGTTGGATACATGTAGCCTAGAGAAGACGAGAGAGAACCAGGAATCCCACCTCCAGGAGGGTCTTGTCCACGATCTCACCCCGGTGTGTCCACACATACTGGGCAAGAACAACTGCTGACGGCCACACATACATGCCATACTGGGGCTGGAGAACCTGGAGCACAGAGGGTTATACAGTATTATGATACAATCAGACAATGGCAATTAAGACAACCAAGATCATGACACTTGATTCATGCATTACACACAATGGGCATGTATTTACCCAATGGACGGGGTGCAATTACGTGTAAACACAAGGATGCAGTAATGCTAAATGAATGTAAATGTAGTAATTCTGAGCAAATAAACATGTCAGACTACAGCAAACCTCGGGTATGGAGACCGTCAGTGAGTCCCGGCCGCTTTCACCACCTCCAAAAGTGAATGATTTCACAACTACGTTGAGATCTGTAGATAATGAACCGTGGCCGCGGTCACCCATCTGTGTTGTTTTTTTTAGTGCTGCAGTACTTCCATGATCGGTAGTACTGTCACCGGCCAGTACAGTAATAGTACTTCAATACTTCACAGCGCCACCCACCCCCCCAAAAAAATGTACCATGCTTGTTTCAACTTCCTGAGAGAGAGAGGCGTGATTGAGCAATAGGGAGCCGTGGCGGGAAGGCGTAGCAAGGGCTGCAGCCAATCAGCGTCCAGTTCGGCGCTGCGAGGGGCGGGGCGCGTCGTCACCGTATATAACGAGAGCGCAGACCAGTCATTTCCCCGAGTCCCGGCCGTGCTGGTCGTCCATCAAACACCTCCAACCCCCCGCGCGTTAAGCCACAGCGAAGCGGTACACATGAACGAATATTGATAACCCCCCTTAGCAGGTATTTTTATTTTATTTTAATATTTGAAAATTAATATACATATATTTTTCTAAATAAACAACGTCCGATTTTGTCTTTTGATTATTTTCCCAAACTCGCGTAAATTCTCGCCCCCCCCCCCGTGTCGCCCCGTTTTAGCGCCCCCGGTTGTCACACCTGAGCTGTCGGATGCGCGTCTCGTCCAGCGCCCGGTGTAGCCTAGCCAGCTAAGCTAAGCTAAGATAACATAACATAACATAACGTAACGCTCCATCTACGATGAACCACAAGAGCAAGAAGAGGATTAAAGAGGCGAAGCGCAGCGCCCGGCCCGAGCTGAAGGACTCCGCGGACTGGACGAAGCATGCCTACAGCGACAACTTCGACCTGTCCCACCGCACCGTCCAGGTAGCTGTCAGGAGCTCCCCCGGCTAGGCTAACGGGAAGCTAACGCTAGGCTAACGCTAGGCTAACGGGAAGCTAACTCTAGGCTAACGGGAAGCTAACGCTAGGCTAACGAGAGCCTAACGCTAAGCTAACGAGAGGCTAATGCTAGGCTAACGAGAGGCTAGCAGGCTGCTTCCATGAGCCTGCTGCTCGCCTGCACGTATCCACCTCCTACCCACCACCCTTCAGTGGGTCACGTAGGCAGCAGTGATGTGCTGCATTGTGGAGCTTTAAGTTGACTAGACTGGCTCACATTCAGATCCTCAGACTAAAATTAATAAATAAAATGTACATAGAAATATTTAAGCAGGAACTGGTTTGTTTTCTGTCATGTTGGACACTAATATATTCGAGATGAGGCCTTATAATGTATTGAATCTCACTGGTGATGACTGCTTTTGGATCTATTTTTCTGATCTCATGTCTCCCAGTGTAACCAGTTAAATCTTTTACATATGTCATGGATGTTTTATATATATATATATATACTCTATATATCCACTGGGACTGGTCAGTCTGTGTTGATCAGTGACTGAAATCTGTGGCTGCATCACACCTAGTTGTCTTGAGAACAGTGGTGGAAAGAGAAACTCAGTATATTTACGACATAAGTACACATCTGATGCATTTTACTTTACTTGAGTATTTATTTTTCTCTGCTACATCTAAATATTTCCACTCCACTTTATTTTTTGCAGCTTTGTTTACTAGTTACTTTGCAGATGGTTATATTATATCAATAAGGCTTCATTGGTCCCCAATGAAGCCTTATTGCTGTCCACTGCTACCCAGCTTTATGTAAAGTAATATATAAAATATAAATGATAATTTTTGTACATGATGCATCAATAATTATAAGACATATAATTGTATTATATATTATTCTGAGTGTGTTACTACTTATAAAGCGCTTTGGATAAATGGCTTTGGGTAAATAGCGCTATACAAATGCAGTCAATTTACTTCAAAGATCTGAGTACTTCCACCATTGCTTGACAATATATTCACCCTGTGCCTACAGGGGGCAGAAGTATTTCCATCACACACACCCTCCCTCTAATTGCTCCATGCCAACTGATAAAGAGTGTCTGTGTTGTTGTTGTTGTCATTGTCATTGTGGTTGTCAGGACAACGTGGAACGTGTGGACACCCTGCGGATGACCCCCGAGGAGTTCATCGACCGCTTCGAGCGTCCCTACAAGCCTGTGGTGCTGCTCAATGCCCAGGAGAGCTGGCCCGCGCGCCAGAAGTGGACCCTGGAGCGTCTCAAACGCAAGTACCGCAACCAGAAGTTCAAGTGTGGCGAGGACAACGACGGCTACTCGGTGAAGATGAAGATGAAGTACTACACAGAGTACCTGGAGAGCACGTGCGACGACAGCCCGCTCTACATCTTCGACAGCAGCTACGGCGAGCACGCCAAGCGGGGCAAGCTGCTGGCCGACTACCAGGTGCCCCTGTTCTTCCAGGACGACCTCTTCCAGTTCGCCGGCGAGAAGCGAAGACCGCCGTACAGGTAGACGCTCCTGTTGTCCCACCTTCCTGTTGTCCCACGTCCTGCTGCCCCACGTCCTGCTGCCCCACGTCCTGTTGTCCCACGTCCTGTTAAATTGACCTGTACTTTATCTTGCTGTGTAACAATGTTATTTTGTAAATCAAATGTCATTGTGGCGGTTGTATCACAATGTAGTCGTTTTCTACTGTATCATGAGCATTGTGCGGCCTTGTTCATGGATTCCTCTCTCCCTCTCGGCGTCCTTCAGGTGGTTCGTGATGGGCCCGGCTCGCTCCGGCACCGGCATCCACATCGACCCCCTGGGCACCAGCGCCTGGAACGCCCTGGTGCAGGGCCACAAGCGCTGGTGCCTGTTCCCCACCCACACGCCCCGCCAGCTGATCAAGGTGCGACGCGAGGACGGCGGCAACCAGCAGGACGAGGCGGTCACCTGGTTCTCGGTGGTGTACCCGCGCACGCAACAGCCCGGCTGGCCCGCCGAGTTCCGGCCCCTGGAGATCCTGCAGAAGCCCGGGGAGACCGTATTCGTCCCCGGTCAGTTGTGGGGCGGGGCAGAGGGCGTCTTGGATGACTCCTCTTCTTCTTTGCTCTACTCTACCTCTCTATAGTCCTCGTCCTCTACCTTCAAGATTCAAGAGTCAAGAACTTTATTCGTCACATACAGGATAAGAAGTGAAATGAAAAGTGCCGATTGTCAGCGGAATGTGCAAAAGAATACTACAGATAACTTGGACTGCCCTACTTCCTCCTTTGCCTCCTCTTCCTCTCTCTTCATGTCTTCCTCCACCTTTCCTACTAAGTTTACCCCAGACAGGAAGTTATGGTCACAGCAGAAGTGCAGGGCTGTCATAAGAATTTTAAGAAAGAAAAGGAAAGGGAAGAGTATCTGTTGTTGTGGGTGTCATGCCGGTGACACCAGCACAACATGCTGTTAATTGTGACCTAGATTCTACTAATTCCCTTTGGGTTGCCACGGAGACGCGACTAAACCCTCTGCCCCCCCCCCCCCCCGCTGGCTCGCGGCCAGGGTTCGGTCTTCTGTTGGTTAGCCAATCACAGCCGGGGGCCGTCTGGGAAGTAGGCGACTGTTGGTTTTCTCTGATCAGAGATTTGGGTTAGCGATCAACGGTCGTAAGGCGACTTCTTAAGTCACTTGTGTTACCTCTTCTCTTTAAGCTTCCTACTTTTAGTCTAAAGCCTTCCATTGGCTAATGCTTCTATTTTATTTCTGTTCTACAATATTTCCTCCATGACGATAATGACCATGTAACAATTGAGAAGGGTGCAGAAGGCGCACCTGTGATTATGTTTGTACATTTTAAATGAATCGCAGTCCCCAACATAATATGGTAATTAAAAAAATTTGGGTTTTTTGCATGGCTGACTGCAGTAGCGCTAGTAATCCAGTGGCGGCGCTGTGCCACTGCTGGATGCATGGAGGAGCCGTGTAGAACACTGCTTTGTGCAGGCTAACTGTCCCGTGCTTGCGTGTGTGCAGGTGGCTGGTGGCACGTGGTGCTGAACCTGGACACCACCATCGCCATCACACAGAACTTTGCCAGCACCACCAACTTCCCCATCGTCTGGCACAAGACGGTGCGCGGCCGACCCAAGCTGTCTCGCAAGTGGTATCGGTAAGGGACCGAACCCCGTGCCTTGACCAAGATTCAAGTTTCAAGAACTTTATTTGTCACGTACACATACAGGATATGCAGTGAAATGAAAAGCAGAATATGCAAAAGAATGCAGAAGACCACTTGAATTGGAGGGATCATCTGGAATATTTACAATATTGACAGTAAAAAAAAAGACAAGTCATGGCTTCAAACCCATCGATGACCTCTCTGTGAGGAGTCTGCATGTGTGTTCTCACCGTGGGTTTCCTCTGGGTGCTCTGGGTTCCCTCCCACCCCAGAACAGGACCCACATGTTGGGCTAGTGCTGCTCCCGCTACAGGTGGCTCCCTGCCCACCGGCTGTAATGCAGCGATCACATTTCAGCCTTGTGAAGTTGAATCGGGAATCTTTAATGCATGAGGAGTCATCTAACCTAAAGTATGCCTGCGTGTGTGCGTGCGCGCGCCACAGTGTCCTGAAGCAAGAGCGCCCAGAGCTCGCCGTGCTGGCCGATAAGGTGGACCTCCAGGAGTCCACGGGCATCGCCTCCGACAGCTCCAGTGACTCCTCCTCCTCCTCCTCTTCCTCCAGCTCCTCTGACTCAGATTCTGAGGTACGTTTCACACACACTCACTCGCGTGCACTCACGTACACACACACACATCAGAATCCACTTTATTGCCTTAGTTTTTACAAACAAGGTATGTGCTTTTGTAAAATTGGTGCATAACGTTGAACATTAAGCAGAAAGTTAAAAGTTCAAAAGTTTAAAATATATAAAAGGTGCAATTTAAAGATGAGCTGTACATTAATGTAACACAGTAGTGTCCATGGGGGGTGGGAGTCAGTGGGGGTCCCGGGCCTTGTTAATAAGGCCAGTTGCCGACGTGGGGAAGAAGCTGTTCTTGTGGCGTGAGGTTCTGATCCTGGTGGACTGATGTTCTATTGATACCAAATCTGTGCGGTTCAGATCCGATGGCAAGTCTGTACAGCATGCAAATGTTTTCATGTTGCATGTGACACATTATTACACTTTAATAGGGGACAGGTGCTCTGGTGAGACGTATCTATAGTAGGACATGTCTATAGTCGTACATCTATAGTAGCCGTTTAGTGAGTTACTACATACGCTAGGCTGCCACCTTGGGTTTCATCTCCTGAAGCATTTTTAGCTTGACTGGCATCGGGTGGCAGTTTGCCATAAAGCAAGGCATGGATCCCAACCACGAGTTGACAACTCACTCTTTCACCAGAGGAGAGATTCTCGTACACCAGACTATCTTATCCCTCATGAAGTAGAGCTCTAAAACTTTAGAACTTTAGATAGAAAAGAGTAGATCAAAGTCGGATGTATTTGAATATTCCTTAACCTCTCTCACGTGCATCATCACGGTCACACTCGAATAATAATCAGTTTGACACACTAAAGGAGAGATCGAAGTCTTAAGTGCAAGGCGGTGTGTACTCAGGTGTGCCTGAACCCAGTGTGTGTGTGTCCCGTGGCGTGTACCCTAGCATGTTCCCTGCCACGCATCGGAACATGTTACGGTTGCAACACATAAATACTCCGTAAATCCTCCCTGTCCAGGAACACACCTTTCAACAGACCTCTACCACCACCTCCTCCTTCTCCGGGTTCTGAGCACGGCCACCCCCAGGACCGGGGGTCGTATGTCCCCCTCATACCAGGCCGAAATAGCTCCTGGTCCACCGTACACTCCCCTTACAAAATAACGCCCACAGAGCCAAACATGTTCAGCACTTTTGATTCAGAGTTCCTGCAGAGCAATAAAGGAATCCCGTACACTTACAACGTACAGCCTCGGCCGCACTCTAATAATCACAAGGTTGTCGTTATTAAGACGCTACCGCAGTTTGAACGGTGAGCGTTATTATTGAATAAGGACTGACTGCTGACTGGCTGTAAGATAGATAATATAGAACTTTATTCATCCTGAAGGAAATTCTTTTGCCAGAAGTTACTCAAACATACCAACAACATAAGAATAATAACCATGGAATAGTAAATGTACAGTGTATAAGCCTAAAAGAAAAACAACATCGGTAAGATATTTAGTAAACAAGTTGCCAATGGTATTAAAAAAACAACAAAATACGTTGGCAATGGTATTGAGAAGTAGTAATGAGAAGTAATATTGCGCATGATGATTGACGGTAATATTGCAAGGTAATATTGCGGTGTAATAAAGTGGCAGTAGTTAGTCTGTGCCCTAAATGTAAACGTAGTCTGGTGATTATGGTGTTCGACACCCAGCTAGAAGAGTCTGGGTTTGATTCCCAGCGTCTGTCCCATGATGGACCAGTCTTGTCTGTCTACCGTCCTAGGGCGAGATTAGCCCTTAACCTGCTCCTTAGCGACGTGGAGCTGGATTCACTGGAGGATGCTTTGAATAAAACACAAAAACAAAATGGCAAATGGTCATAATAAGCCAGCATAGTGTGCCGGCGTGTGTGTAGTAGTGTGTCGTCTTGCATGTCTCGTGGGAAGGCGAGTGTGTTGTGCTCGCCCCCATAATGCCACCACGTACCATAAAGACACTGGATCTGTGCTGTCAAGGTCGAGCCTCACGTGCACGGGTCGGTAACGGGCGTTGTTGGTGATGATGAAATGATGATGAAAGGTAATGCTACATTACGTCTCCTCTGCAGGGTTCGGGCGCCGAGGGCGACGCCGTGTCCCACCGCCACAAGAAACGCCGGACGTGTGGCTCGTCCAACGGCGACGGCGCCCAAGAACAACAACAACAACAAGGACGACTGCATCAGCAAGGAGCGTAGCTCGTCGCGGTGACCCCGCACCCTCTGCCAGGCCAATCCCCCTTCCCCTCCCACCCCCACCGCCCTACCACGCCACCCCACTCACCTTCACCTGGCCATGCACGATGCGGTCACCTGTCGGACGGTCGGTGCGGTCTGTCTGGAGGGGAGAGAGGGAGGCTGTCCCTTGGGTGTTGGCAACATGTCTATATTTCTAGTGACTTGGGGGGGTGGGAAGGGTTGGGGGCGGGACAAAACGGCTTTCAAAATGTCCGATGTCTTAAAAACGGCGGGAACTGTCCAGCGGTGGGTGGGGGGTAGCGGTGGTGAGGGGTGGTCCGCAGCACTACAGAAACACAGCATGCTTCGTTGTATAGACTAGAGCTGTCTAATTACACCTGTGTGGCTTTAACGACTCCCCACCGGGCCGCTCTGCTGCTGCTGCCGCCGCCGCCCCCTACAGGAGACGTTTGCATTAAATGCCACTTTAATATTTTCTATTTTTTTAAACCGGTCGACGCTCCTCTCCGCATGTCCGCTGAGCTAATTGGGTCGTAAAGACAAATCCTCGCTGTGTTTGCTGTCAACCTCTCGGTTCGCCTTAAGGAAGTGAAACAGGTCGGCTTTGTTTTTAAAAATGTGGGAAACAAACAAATTAGCTTTTTCTAATGTCACCAGTACTCAAAATTTGTTTATGGGAGGAAGAGGGCTGCACTTTCATCAGTCAACTGTTCTCAGGTGAAGAAATACAAAGTGATTACCAAGAATGACAAAATCCTCCATAATAATAATCATAATAATAATAATGATGATAAAACATTGTATTTGGTGTTTAGTATGCGGGCGGTTGTTGAATTACGTTTGGTTCTGGGTGATTATATGCTTTGTAGTCCCATTCCCCTGGTGAATGGTGTGCCATATGCTGCTACGGTGAGATGATCCCAAACGGTTTACTCTCTCGGTGTTAATTAAATCCCATAAATCTCCGTTTTATTGTATCGGGTGGTGTAGTGCTTCGTTGCTGACACCAGGGAGCGCCAAACTCAAGAGACCGCCGTCGTGGGATGTGAAGTTTAGACTGTTGGGCCTTATCGTTCCCTCTTCTTTGGTTTATGAAGTCCGACTTTCGTTAAGGGACACGTTAAAGCCACAAGTCCACGCTCCAGGTTCTGTTAAATGTCTCACGGTGTGTGTGTGAGGTTCTGTAACGCGAGAGAAGGACGGGCTACAGCTGATTATGTCCGTGTTCCTCGCATCAACCAAGTTAGTCTTCTGTTCTTCACTGTGATTCCAACCACCTGATGTTCTCCCAGAGATGGACTCTCTCTCCTGCGTGTCACTTCTGCTCCTGCGATCTCAATCTAAAGTGGTGGAAATTAACACGGAATATGTGAAATGCTGTATTTGTGTATGTGTGTCTTTAATCAGACTAAAGTGCCTATGAAGTCCCATGTGTCTTTTTGTGTCTTTCACCATAAAGGTCTCTCTTTCTGACTGTGCTCACTGTGTCCAAGACCCCCCCCCCCCCTCTCTTATAAAATATATTTTCTGCTGTCATGATCATGAAACCTGCAGTCTGGTTCCTTGAGCACCAAGTCCTTATGAACTCACCTACAGACCTCTTGAAGAGTGGTTAGGAAAGGATGTGTTTGATGTGATGGTCTTCTGGACCCCAAGAGAGAAAAGATGTCAATCAAGTATTTTCCTCATTGTCATTCTGTTTTATAGCCCAAACTACTGTATATATAGATTATTGAAGGTTTAAAGTGCTGTCTGAGAAAAATAAACCATATAGGGCCCCACCACGGCCGAGCGGGAAAGAAGTAAAAAAAACTAAATTTAACGTAATTTAGACCATCGTTATATATATGGACCCATATAATACCGTGATACCTTTTACTATGTGGTTAAATGAGGTTTGCATAGAGTATCATACTTAAGACATTATTTTCTTCATGTTTGTAGGCTATTTTATATTATGTAAGAGGGTGACAGGGACCCTCCAGTATATTTAGTTTTATTCTTTTTGATCCAAATTTCTATGGGGTCTATCAACACATTTATTTTGCCAATCTTACTGTAGCTGTGTCACTAATGATTTAGAAGTAAAAAAAAAATCCAAATAAAAACAAACTTAATTTCAAGCTTTTGGGGGGTGGGGCCTCTTCTCCACTTTGGGCCCCTGGGTAGTCAGTCCCACTTGTCGTCCCCCCCCCACGATGGTGGTGCACCTTTAATGAGCCCCTCCTGTCCGCGGTGTCGGTGACGCGCAGCAGCAGCAGCAGCAGCAGCAAGAGGAGCAAGAGGAGGAGCAGCAACAGCAGCAGCAAGAGAGCAGCAGCAAGAGGAGCAAGAGGAGGAGCAGCAACAGCAGCAGCAGCAACAGCAGCAGCAAGAGAGCAGCAGCAAGAGGAGCAGCAGTAAGAGAGCAGCAGCAGCAGCAGCTCTGGACCGGGTCGCAGCGGCAGTCTGAGAGGATCTCTCGTCTTAACAACACGAGGCTGCTGCTTGCTTGCTCTCACAATCCAATGACTGCAGACACACTCAACAATCAGTAGAATTTGTGTCTATTTCTTTATTTTTTTATTTGTATTTGTATTTTTTATTTTTTGGGGGAAAATAAAATTAAAAAAAAACCCTAAATCATGGAGTTGGACCCTGCGGTCATTTTCCCAGCCCTCCTGTTCACGTTTTTTGCCATTTATTTTGCGTCCACCTTTTTGACCAAGAAGCTCGAAACTGCGAACAACAACAAGAACAACAAGAAGAAGACGGAGGAAGAGGAAGATGAGCAACGTGATGAAGTTTGCGCGTCTGGTTTCGTGTCGGTGCAGAACGTGGAGCCCCGGGTGGCGCAGCAGCTGCAGCCCGTGGTCGAGGAGGTGAAGCCCGCCGTGGTGGCCAAGGCGGAGCCGGTGGCCCCTGTGGCGGTGGTGGAGGAGTCAGTGCCGGTGGTGGCCCCTGTGGTGGTGGAGGAGTCAGAGCCGGTGGTGGCCCCTGTGGTGGTGGTGGAGTCAGAGCCTGTGGTGTCTGTGGTGGTGGCCCCTGTGGTGGAGGCAGTGCCGGTGGTGTCTGTGGTGGTGGCCCCTGTGGTGGAGGCAGTGCCGGTGGTGTCTGTTGTGGTTGCCCCTGTGGTGGAGGAGGCAGAGCCGGTGGCCCCTGTGGTGGTTGCCCCTGTGGTGGAGGAGGCAGAGCCGGTGGCCCCTGTGGTGGTGGCCCCTGTGGTGGTGGAGGCAGAGCCGGTGGT
Organism: Coryphaenoides rupestris; assembly: GCA_002895965.2. Lineage (NCBI taxonomy): Eukaryota > Metazoa > Chordata > Actinopteri > Gadiformes > Macrouridae > Coryphaenoides > Coryphaenoides rupestris. Next base: position 160,578 of record PIJE02000813.1, on the reverse strand, counting down.
GGCCCCTGTGGTGGTGGAGTCAGAGCCGGTGGTGTCTGTGGTGGCCCCTGTGGTGGAGACCGTGGTCCCAGAACATCAAACCGCAGAAGTTGAGGTAGGAGATGAACATGAAATGATGCATCTTGACTACTTCATCAAATCATTCAAACATGTATTACAATAATATATATTCTTAGGGCATTATAATTGGCCTAATTGTAATAATTATACAGTAAAACAGAACAATATGGTTGTTGTCCGTGCATGGTGTGGCCCTGAACAACAATAACTAAGGGTCTTCATCTGAAAGGAGGCTATGTGCTTATTATGGAGAGGCCTCAAGACAACCGCATGGGGCCAATGAGTCACTTTAACCATCAGCCACCAGCCACAGATCAAGACTCAGACGCATGCCTATTTAAAATTAGACTTTAATTAGTTTGAGTGGACCTATTTAATTGATAAGTGGACTTAACTTCCACCAGACATCATATTATGTGTCTAGTCAGCAGGTTGAGGGGGGTCGACCCCCGACCTGTTGAAAGGTCAGCAGCACCTGGAGGACCAGCACGCGGTACGAAGAAGGTGACATGAGATGCTGGCCTCCCCAAAATACAGAAAGGAATCCACTGTATTTGGTGTCAAAGCGGCGTTCTATATTTACATAGGAGGCGTGGCTCCCTGGCTCCAGGGGTGGGCGGGACCAGACTGGGCGTGGCCACAGCACACACACTGTAGCCCACATGCTCCATCAGCCTCTTCTATGTTCTATGTTTGGTTATGCTGTGCTGTGCTATGCTAGGCTATGCTATGCTATGCTATGCTATACCATGACAGCAGCAGATCTGTTTTTAGATTTTATTTATGAGGGTCGGAGAGGCGATGACAGACCCCCCCCCCCCCCCCCCCCCATGTCCCCAACATGCCAAGAGCCTCTGGTCAGGTGGACCAAGAGCCCTGAACATGTCATGCTATCCAGAGGCTAATAAGAGCTACCACCGATGCTAGCCCTGGGCTAATAAGAGCTACCACCGATGCTAGCCCTGGGCTAATAAGAGCTACCACTGATGCTAGCCCTGGGCTAATAAGAGCTACCACTGATGCTAGCCCTGGGCTAATAAGAGCGACCACTGATGCTAGCCCTGGGCTAATAAGAGCTACCACTGATGCTAGCCCTGGGCTAATAAGAGCGACCACTGATGCTAGCCCTGGGCTAATAAGAGCTACCACCGGCGCTAGCCCTGGGCTAATAAGAGCTACCACTGATGTTAGCCCTGGGCTAATGTTCTAAGAGATGCCACTCATGCTAGCCTTGAGCTAATGTTCTGAGAGCAACCACTGATGCTAGCCCTGGGCTGTTGCTCCTAGTAAGTGTTTGTGAACAGAACAAAGTGCCTCTGTTGTGTCCTGACTGATTTGTCGGGACAGTGGGCTGGCCGTGTGGGCTCTCTCCCAGTACGACCAGACCCATTCAACAAGAAAACCACACTGGTACTGTAGAACTGTACTGGTACTGTAGAGCCATGGTACCGTCAACCTAAATAGAAAGTTATACTCATGTGGATAGATCTATATATATGATTTTCCCTTCTTGCTATTTTATCTTTTTTTGCCTACTATTTTGCGTACTGTCGCCTGCCATGTCAAGAATTTCACGTTTGGAATGAAGAACGTGGCAATAAATCACTTTGACTTGACTTTTGAGGAGTGGAATAAAGTTGGAATGCTTTTGGATTGGATTTTGGCTGTGACGCTGGGGTCCAGTTTTAGTGTTGAAACTTGCGCAAGATCCTGTTGGCTCCCTTCTGGCTTCAGATGTTCCAGAACAAACCACTGGTTGTGTGCAACAGGCCTTATTCGCCCTATAGCTCTAGAACCCAGATTACCGCTAGCTGTTGGTAACTAAACAGCGTCTTGAGAAACCTGTGACCCGGTGGCTCACAGCTCTGTTACCACGGAGACAAACACCACATTGTCGCCCTTAGCGTTCGTTACTTCTCCTTCAGGACCGTGAGCGGCCCCCGACGCTAACGCTAATGCTATGATGGGCTCCAGACGCGCAAACCTCGCTAATGCGCTGGCCGGCTGGTTGTTATTTCCATCGGTGTGGTATTTCTCAGCCATGTGAGGCTGAGGTAAGTTTCCTCGCGTAAACTACCGGAATATTCAGCCCATCCCCTGGCTGTGGGCAGCTGGTGCCGAGGGAGAGAGATATAGAGGGAGAGAGAGACATAGAGAGACATAGATAGATAGAGAGAAAGAGGGAGGGAGAGAGAGAGAGAGATTCACAACACAGGCATGCATTTCCAATGCGGGCTTCTGATTGGACGAGAGGTGTAACAGACACTTCCTGTTTGTCCTCGTCGTGTCATGGCAACACACGGGCCAAATATGAATATGTGTGTGTGTGTGTGTGTGTGTGTGTGTGGCAGGGGGTTTCTAGATCGACAGACAGATAGAGAGATGGACAGACAGGCTTCAGGTAAAACTGTCCCTTTATATATAGTGTAGATATATTCATGCCATGTGTAATGTTCTATGAATTGGTGTGTTCTGTTTGATCTGCTGTATTCTATTTTAGATTGCATTATATTCGTCGTAAAGTCTTTATAATTTGTTCTTTTATTTTTGCTCAGGCGTTTTCTCTCTTCTTGTGTGGAAGTATTTTCTACTTTCTAGCGCCACTGATTCATATCAGGGCCTGTTAGTTTGGGAGTGAACTCAGCACTTTAGGGACCATGAGGGAGGCTAGACTGGTCATTAGATTACCCTCTCTTTCTCAGCCGCTCTCTCTCCCATTCTCTCTTTCTCAGCCTCTCTCTCTTTATCTCTCTCCCTCTGTCTCGGTCTCTTTAGGAGGCTAGACTGGTCATTAGATTACCCTCTCTCTTGCTCTCTTTATCGGTCTGTCTCTGTCTCTCTCTCTCTCTCTCTCAGCCCCTCTTTCTCTTACTCTGTTGCTCTCTCTCTCTCTCTCTCAGCCCCTCTTTCTCTTACTCTGTTGCTCTCTCTCTCTCTCTCTCTGCATTTGTTAATCCTCTCTCTCTCTCTCTCTCTCTCTCTGCTTTGTTAATTCTCTCTCTCTCTCTCTCTCGCTCTCTCTCTCTCTCTCTCTCATATAGTTCATCTGTTAGGAGCCAGGCAGTCTGCATCTCCCCACCTGCGCACAATGACCTCAACAGGAAGTGACCTCAGCAGGATCACCTGACACCTAGCTTGCTCGCTGTGCTAGCCTGAGTCAGCAGAACACGCCTGAGTCACCTCCAGGGACCACGGCCGTTCAGAACCTTAACAGAACCTCCGTTTACAACATGATTGGTTTAACGGAACCTCACGTTAGAACGTTAATGGTTTAACAGAACCTCAGTTTAGAACATGAATGGTTTCTGATTAAGTGCGGGAAAACCAGGAAATGTAGTTCAACGGCGTCCACCAGCAGGCATGTTTTTTGTCCAATCAGGAGGCTGAACGCAGTTGGTTCGCCGCTTAATTTGCATCGCGTTAACTGAAGTCCCGCCCCTTTCGTCACGTCTAATACAAACCAGTAGCCTGCTGGAATGCTCCTGGTTTGATTCTCTGTGGTGGATCCCCCGCACCTACGGGGGTCATGGGGGGACCTGACCTCATGACCTCCTGCAGGGCCTTCTGGGTCTCCCACACGCTCAGCCACAACACAACACAACAACTCCTGCTGCTCGATGGTGATTGGCCGAGGGGAGGCGGTCTTGAGGGGTGACATCACAGCTAGGAGTCGGGAGACATGTTTGACCATATTAGGAGTGAAGGGAGCTGAGGCGCCCGTCTGTGTTTACAACTGATAATATCCCCAGAACACACACACACACGCACACACACCTACACACTGACACACACACACGCACTAGCACACGCTAACACACAACACATCCTGTTCTTACAGGAGACACACACACTTACACACCCAGTAACACACACACACACCCACTGACACACACACACACACACACACACACACGCTAACACACAACACATCCTGTTCTTACAGGAGACACACACACTAACACACACACACACACACACTAGCACACGCTAACACACAACACATCCTGTTCTTACAGGAGACACACACACACTAACACACCCAGTAAGACACACACACACACACACACGCTAACACACAACACATCCTGTTCTTACAGGAGACACACACACACACACAAACAGCATAGTGTTTTGAAAGGAGACACACTCAGTACACACACTTACACACCCAGTAACACACACACAGCATAGTGCATTTATGTAACTTTACTGTAACTTAACTAACTTTATACACGTGATAGACAGGTAGAGAGAGAGAGAGAGGGGAGGAGAGAAGATGATAGACAGGTAGAGAGAGAGAGGGGAGGAGAGAAGATGATAGACAGGTAGAGCGAGAGAGGGGGGAGGAGAGAAGATGATAGACAGGTAGAGAGAGGGAGGGGAGGAGAGAAGATGATAGACAGGTAGAGCGAGAGAGGGGAGGAGAGAAGATGATAGACAGGTAGAGAGAGGGAGGGGAGGAGAGAAGATGATAGACAGGTAGAGCGAGAGAGGGGGGAGGAGAGAAGATGATAGACAGGTAGAGAGAGGGAGGGAGAGAAGATGATAGACAGGTAGAGAGAGAGGGAGGGAGAGAATATGATGAGTGATAGACAGGTGGAGGGAGGGCTAGCTTGTGTGTGCGGTGGCGGGTTGGGGGATTAGTGTCGTCAAATGGCGGAGGAGGAGGAGGAGGAGCTAGAGGAGGGGGAAGAGCTAGGGGGGGAGGTTTGACACGTGGGTGTTGATGTGAAGTCTAGACCATTCCACATCATCATCTAATATTTATGATGTTTGGTCTTCAGAGTTGAGTTTGACTCTCGCTCTCGCTCTCGCTCTCGCTCTCGCTCTCTCTCTCTCGTGTGTGTGTGTGTGTGTGTGTTCCGTTGATAAGGTCTAGAGCTGTCACGGGCAGGGAGGTGTGGTTCCCGTGGAGATAGTTGTTGTTGTTTGTGTCAGCGGCAGGTGGAGTCGACCTCTTCATTTGGACACCACGGAGGCCTGCTAATGACACACAAGCGTGCGCACATACACACACACACACTTGCCAAACACACACTTACCAAACACACACACAGACACGCAGGTTACCCAACATGCTAGCCAGTCATGCGTGGCCCTTCCTAGTGGAAATGCGCTGATAATAAAACTTTAAAATGCTTAATCTATTTCTGAATAAAACAGCCAGGAGAACTCTTTCATCGGGCTTTAGTCTTAAAAAGCTGAGTTTAGTAGTTTTTAACCCTTTTACCATAGTTTTTGGTGTACTGTGTTAAATAGATGATTAACAGCAAGGTGAAAGTCTATTTTAACATTGCGATGTCTGTCACGTGTTTGCAGGTCGCACCAGAGCCTGAACCAGTCCCGGAACCAGAAACAGTAGAACCTGTCGAAGAACCCAAACCTGCCGAGATCCAACCGGAGACCGTCTCCCTGCCAGAACTGGTAGTGGAGTCCATCGCTGCATCAGAAACACAGTCTGCACCAGAACCAGTAGAACCCGCCGTCGTAGCCCTAACAGAACCGCTGGTCGAATCAATCCCAGAGCCGGAAACCAAGTCGCTCCCAGAACCTGAGGCGAAGTCCGTCGCGGTGGCAGAACCGGTGGCAGAAACGGTGGCAGAACCGGTCCTCGCTGAAGAACCCCCCGAGGCCGTGGCACAACCTCAGGCGGAGGAGCCCGTCATCGTAGCAGAACCCGTAGTCGTAGAGCAACCCAAGGAAGCTGTAGAGGAACCTGTGGTGGTGGTGGAGGAACCCGCTGTCGTCGAGGAACCCAAAGAAGTGACAGCAGAACCCGAGCCCACCCCGGAGCCCAAAGCCCAGCCGGAACCAAAACCAGAACCAGAACCAGTACCGGACTGTGTACCAGAGTCTACCATTCCAACGGAACCCGCCCAGCCCACCGCCGACGAGACTCCCGTCCTGACAGAACCCGCCCCTGAGTTGGCCCCAGTGGTCCTGCCTGAGGAACCGTCTGCAGGAGAGGATGCACCACAGATCAGTGAGTTCTCCACAGGAACCATCATGACCTGGACCCGCGTGACCCCAAGCCGTGGTGTGTGTGTGTGTGTGTGTGTGTGTGTGTGTGTGTGTGTGTGTGTGTGTGTGTGTGTGTGTGTGTGTGTGTGTGTGTGTGTGTGTGTGTGTGTGTGTGTGTGTGTGTGTGTGTGTGTGTGTGTGTGTGTGTGTGTGTGTGTGTGTGCGACGTGTGTGTGTACGACGTGTGTGTGTACGACGTCTTCTCATCCACAAGCAGCAGCTGCAGGAGCACCCCCCATCCCCACCACCACCACCACCCAGAGGTGCTCTCTGAATGGTCACATAAAGGGGAGGAGGAGGACGAGGAGGAGGTGGTGGTGGGGTGAGGGTGGGAGGGAGGAGGTGGTGGGGGGGTGGGGAGTATAGATTTACACTCACCATAAGCCACCAGAGTTGTAGGCAAGTGATAGGCAGTGATAGGAGATGATTGTTATGTAATATATACATAGTCTATGTATATACACAGTATATCTACATATATATATATATATATAGACGTAGCAGGAAGTAGGTGATCTGTCTGAGAACTCTAATCTGCACAGATATATATATATATATATACAGGGATAAGAGGATTTCTGACATTCTGTCATGTGATGTCATCTGATGTTATGATGTCATGTGATGTCAAGACCTTGGTGACGAGGTCAGTTTAACTGGTTTTATAGGGTTTAAACTGGTTTGATCTGATCTGGTTATAACTGGTTTGGTCTGAACTGGTTTTAACTGGTTTGATCTAAACTTTACTGGTCTGCACTGGTTTGATCTTATCTGTAATGGTCTGAACTGGTTGGATCTTATCTGTAATGGTCTGAACTGGTTGGATCTTATCTGTAATGGTCTGAACTGGCTTGACCTGGTTTGATCTGGTCAGAAATGGTTTTATCTGGTCTGTACTGGTCTAAATGGGTCTGAACTGGTCTGAACTGGTCTGATCTGGGTTGTTTCAGACATGGCCGCTGCAGAGGAGGAGAGGGTGACCTTCACCCCCGGGAAGAAACAGAGCAAGTTTGAGACGTTGATGACCAAGGAGGAGATGGAGGAGGAGCAGAGGTGACACGCCTTCCACGAACGCGCGCACGCACACGCACACACACACACGCACACACGCACGCATGCATACACACATGCACACGCACATGCATGCACACATATACAGAGGCATGGGAACTGGAGTCTTTAGTGCATGAGAGGAACAGAGGACTCGGTAGAACAGCAGCGAATCAGAACCTCGGGATATAATCGTCCTACCTCCTGCTGAGACACACGGAGAGATTTCTTGATGTGTTTAAAACATCACTCTTGAAATACCTCTGGGGGGGGGGGGGAGGAGAGAGAGAGAGAGAGAGAGAGAGAGAGAGAGAGAAAAACGGGGGGGAGGATGAGAGACAAACTCTTGAAATACCTCTGGAGAGAGACAGAGTGAGAGAGAGAGAGAGACGAGGAGGGTGAGAGAGGGCGAGAGAGGAATGCATGACTACTTTAGGAAAGTTTTCGTTGCCTTTTGTCGAATTTCTTTCTATTTTTACGGGGCTGACTGTGACTCAGCAACGATGACTCACATACTGATAATATATGAACCCCACACACACACCCACCCACACACACACACACACACACACACACACACCCACACACAGGCATGCTGGCACAGACAGTTGACACAGTGACACACACACACAAGCATGCTGGCACAGACACACACACACACACACTTGGGCACTTGTGTACAAAAGCACCCACACTCACACATGCTTCAGTGAGGACAGTTTCATGCCAGATATAATATATCATAGATATATTATTATTATAGATTTTGCCATATATCTTTGCACTTCTACACTGTGCTTTGGAAAGCATGCCCACCTCCACCCCGCGACTCCGCCACCAGCACCCAGCATCCAGCACCCAGCACCAGCCCCACCCCACCCAGCACCCTGTATAGAACCCAGCACCCAGCACCCAGCTCCACCCCACCCAGCACCCTGTATAGAACCCAGGACGCAACACCCAGCCCCGCCCTAGTGCCAGGCGTGTGTTTGAATGCCCAGACCTTTATTTACAAGCTGTGTTGCGGTGTGTTACAGGATAGTGCTCACATCTGATCTGACTTGTCTGTGAGCTGTGGACACAAAACTAACTGTTAGAGACACAGGGTAAGATATATATACATCTAGAAATACATATAAACTATATTATAATATACTTTACTACACTAAAACTATACTGTGTATCTTATATTTATATTTATACAGATATAGATATACATATAAGTATACATTAATACTATATTGCTATGCTAAAGCTATACTATATGTTAATAATACAAGGCCTACTAAACCATTTTACTAGCCCCGCCCACTCCCAATTAGTACACGCCCCCCTCTCCCTTAATGAAGATGTGGTTATTAGCGCCCTCTGCAGGAATAATGTAGACACTGCTGTTAGATCTTCTCTTACTTTCTTATTTTACTAACTAAATCAATGTTTTGGAATTCGTATGGACGGGCGTCTGGATCTAATATATTAGCCTTTTTTTTCACAACTGAAGAAAGCTATTTAGTTCCAAATAAAATACAAAGTTGGGTGTTGTTGACGGTGACCGCCGCTGGGGGGGGGGGCAGCATTTCACCAGGTTTGTCGAAGCTTGAAATTAACACATCTGCATTGTGAAGTTAAATGCATTTATTTTAACCTGACTGTCATGTCCAGAATGAATTATCCTCTTCTATGTGTAAATATCCCTGCGCGCAGTGTGCTGCGAGGCTGTGTTGCTAACTCCTAACCGCTATCTGCATGCTTCACGCTGCCAGCTGACGACACATTTAATGGTGAGTCAACTAATAAGTGTAACAGTTATAGAATAATAGTATAACGTATACTCAATTAAATACCTTTGACTTCACTGTGACATGTCATTTTACGTCCCTTTTTTTTTTTTTTTCTCCACAGAGCAACGGAGTAACCACTTGTGAGAGTGTGTACGTGTGTGTGTGTGTGTGTGAGTGTATGTGTGTGTGTGAGAGAGTGTACATATGTGTGTGTGTGTGTGTGCGTGCGTAAGTGTACATATGTGTGTGTGTGACCCCTGGTTTTTGAGGAGCGTTTGATTCGCTTGCCCCCGTGTCCGACGGACTCCACCAGAAACAAACGACACACAAAGAAGAAAGCCTCACAAATCTACAACTTTATTTTCCTTTATGTTTGTGTGTGTGTGTGTGTGCGCGTGTGTGTGTGTCCACAGTGGGGAAAGTGAAATAAAATACAAATTAATTTGGGTTTTTTGCATGTTAAAGGTTGTCGTGTAGCTTCTTTAGCATTTAGCTTAGCATGAAAAAAAGATGGTTGAAAACTGCATTTGTTTGAACAAAGGACTTAATTAAAGGAACTTAATTAAAGAGTTTTATGGGGAAAAATGTGTGCAATTCTTTCTTTCTCTCTTAATGGTTACATAACTAGATCACGGTTATCTGTATATTTTTATAAACATGCTATTTTCAGACTTGGCTGCTTTCTATATTTAAAAAAAGTTTAATCGTCCTTAACATACATAGAATATCAATTTACACATTTCCTGTATTCTGGTGTCAACCGTGCAAGGCAACAGCCAGCTGATTGGGAGCAGTTAGGGTTATGTGCTTTGCTCAGGGACACCTCGACACTTAGCTAGGCGGGGCCGGGGATCGAACCAGCAACCTTCTGCTTACCAGATGATCTCTCTCTACCTCCTGAGCCGCTGTTGCCCCAAAGCAAGGTTAATGTGAGTGCATGTTTGCGTGCACGCGTATGACAATTCAATTTTATTTGTATAGCCCTTAATCACAATACAGTCTCAAGGGCTTTACAGGCCTGATTATTATGGGCCAACTGATTTATGACGTGATTTATGTAACATGAGTGTGTGTGTGTTTGTGTGCACGTGTGTAACGTGTGTGTGTTTGTGTGCACGTGTGTAACGTGTTTGGCGCGCACGCCTGCAGGGTGCAGCAGGAGCAGCTGGCGGCCATCTTCCTCCTGCTGAGGGAGAACCAGGAGGCGCTGGGAGAGGTGACCGAGGGAGACATGGAGGAGCAACTCAAACTCTACTCCCTCTGACGCCCCCGGACGCCACGACGTCCAGGGAGCCAATCACCAACAGAGAACCAACCAGCGAGCCAATCACAGACAGAAACCAATTAACAACTAGAGAACCAAACAGAGAACAATCCCCAACCAAGAACGAACTTAGAGAACCAAACAGAGAACCAATCACCAAACAGAGAACCAATTAAGAACTTGTGAACCAACAGAGAACCCACCAACGCAGAGACCGACCAGAGGACCAATCACCAACAGAGAACCAATTAAGAACTTAAGAACCAAACAGAGAACCAATCACCAACCAGAGGACCAATCACCAACCAGAGATCACCAACCAGAGAGGACCTCACCAACAGAGAAC
>PIJE02000813.1:134043-137298 GCA_002895965.2 Coryphaenoides rupestris | reverse complement strand
AGGTTGCTGGTTCGAGCAACGCCACACCCTACCTGCTCCTCCTAGCTAAGTGTGGAGGTGTCCCTGAGCAAGACACCACCTAACCCTACTTGCTCCTCCTAGCTAAGTGTGGAGGTGTCCCTGAGCAAGACACCACCTAACCCTACCTGCTCCTCCTAGCTAAGTGTGGAGGTGTCCCTGAGCAAGACACCACCTAACCCTACCTGCTCCTCCTAGCTAAGTGTGGAGGTGTCCCTGAGCAAGACACCACCTAACCCTACCTGCTCCTCCTAGCTAAGAGTGGAGGTGTCCCTGAGCAAGACACCACCTAACCCTACCTGCTCCTCCTAGCTAAGTGTGGAGGTGTCCCTGAGCAAGACACCACCTAACCCTACCTGCTCCTCCTAGCTAAGTGTGGAGGTGTCCCTGAGCAAGACACCACCTAACCCTACCTGCTCCTCCTAGCTAAGTGTGGAGGTGTCCCTGAGCAAGACGCCACCTAACCCTACCTGCTCCTCCTAGCTAAGTGTGGAGGTGTCCCTGAGCAAGACACCACCTAACCCTACCTGCTCCTCCTAGCTAAGTGTGGAGGTGTCCCTGAGCAAGACACCACCTAACCCTACCTGCTCCTCCTAGCTAAGTGTGGAGGTGTCCCTGAGCAAGACACCACCTAACCCTACCTGCTCCTGACGTGTTGGTTGTTACCTTGCATGGTTGGCACCGCCGTCGGTGTATGAATGGGTGAATGTGAGGCGATACTGTAAAGCACTCTGGATAAAAGTGCTGTATAAATGCAATACATTTACCATTTCACATTTACATTATATCAGAGTTACACAAGACCACATTTTAGCTGTAAATGTATTCAACGGAACCATTAGTCAGGGTTCAGTTTAATTCAAATCACTCATGAATCACTTTAGTCACTTTAGGCTGCAATACACTTCATAGTTTAGTGTTTTACTGTTTGGGACACTTTTACACCAAGTTTCTGGTTGTTAGGTCATTGGTGATAAATATGAAATCAGTTGCACTGTGGGGGGTGGGGGTGTTGACATGAGAGAACACTGTAAAGCGCTTTGGATATAAAAAAGCGCTATGCAAATGCAATCCATTTTCCATTTGTTATAATTGTAAGTATAAATAATTACAGACTAATTACACTGACGGTTGGCCTCAGGGATAGTTTGGGTTGATCCAGAGTTTGCCGCAACCCCCGAAGAGATCCGGACATCGCCACCGATGCTCGTGACGCACCCTCGCGATCGGACGGCACCCCGGCCTGCTGTCAAACACACGGGGTCCTCCTCGGAGCGACTGTGACCGGACGCAGCTGCTGTTTACGCTGACTAAACTAAACCCGGGTTACCACGGCAACGGTAGAAGGCGATGGGGGTGGTGGGGGTGACAGCAGGATGCTAGGGTCTGTCTGTGGCCAGGAGGGGGCGGTGACCTTTGACACTGCAGGTCTGTGAAGGATCCTAAATCACGTTTCTCCCCCTCGGTGCTTATAGACGATGTACCTTATATCTTCTTCTGTCGTCTGAGATCCAGCTCCGAACTTTTCAGTCGGAGTTCCCGTTATCAATAATATGTCGATATCGTGATATGAGACGATGGGTCTCTTCTTCGATTTTTTTGGGGGATTTTAGAATTCGCCACGCTGGGGCGAAGTCATGTGGGGTCTGGATTATTTTATAGACCGGGAAGCGTCTTGACGATAGTGATTCTAATCGAATCTGCCGAATTTTCCCGGTAGCGTCTTCGCGGCAGGACTACGGCGTGTGTTCCGTAGAACCTTGTAGATTTCAGATCTCCATCTTAGAAGTCGCATTTGTACAAAGTTTACCATCGTTCCCTTTTTCACCTTTCACTCTACTTGGAAATGAGGTGGCGTCCTATAAAGACCCTCGGTGTTTGGAAAGTGTGCGTGTAAACTTTGTTTGAAATGCTAACACTTCACGGTCGTATCGCCGAGACGGAACGAAAATATTGTCTTTTTAAACGGGGGGGGAAAGAAATGTGAGCCCTTGGCTCTACGCGATGCTCCGTCCCGCGCTCCAGAACCGGCCTCGTTTGATCACTTCTGAAGTCGTTTTTATTGTATTTATCAAAGCTTGTGAGCGTTGCGGCTCAACTTGGGCCCGCAAATTACTTTCCGTTCTCCGGCTTCACAGCCAGTTGGGTGGCTTTAAGTTTTGCAAGATATCAGTCGGCAGTAGCTCAGGAGGTAAGATCGGTTGTCTGGCAACAGGAAGGTTGCTGGTTCGATCCCCGCGCTCCTCCCCCTCCTAGCTAAGTGTGGAGGTGTCCCTGAGCAAGACACCACCTAACCCTACCTGCTCCTGACGTGTTGGTTGTTACCTTGCATGGTTGGCACCGCCGTCGGTGTATGAATGGATGAATGTGAGGCAATACTGTAAAGCGCTTTGGATAAAAGCGCTATGCACCACGGAACATATACCACAATATACACCACACCATATACAATAAATACACAATATACCATAACATGCGGTGTACAACACACAATATACGATACCACCACACTCAATATTAACCACACTGTAAGCATGACACGTCTAACACACCACACACACACACACACACACACACACACACATACACACACACACACACACACACACACAACACAACATAATATACAACACACTGTATACAACGCCATATATTACATAATATATGGCCCTCTTTTGTGCGTCAACGCACGGCGGCCAGGGTGCTATGATGTGGGTTGTTGAGCCTCATCAAGGGCCCTCACTCTCAGGCCCTCGTAAAGCTGTCGGGTCCCTTGGTGATGAGTAGGGTTCCTCTCTCGGTGGCGGGACTCCCTGGCGGTGGGGAGGGCGGCGGGCGACAGCTGGGGGGCCTCCAATGGCTCTAGGACCCAGGGACCCGCCCAATCGGTTGGTCACGCCCACGACTGAGTAATGAGTGAAGGTTCTAGCTCCGCCCCCCTCGACAAGAGCTCCTCCCACCGTCCTCTGCTGTAGTTTTCTCTGTATGTACTGTATATGTATGTATGGCGTCGGTGAAGTCAACACAACTTTATTAGTCTAGCCTTAAATCACAGTCGAAGTCTCTAAAAGGGCGTCACGGGGCCCCATTATAGATGATACAATGGAAAAAACAACAATGACTTGAGACAGAACCACAACATATTGCTAACTACACACGTGTGTGTAAGTCTCGTATTAAGGTAAATAATCCCTGCGGTCTTGTGAGCACACTGCGGGCGAGCTGAAACTTTCTCCC
>PIJE02000813.1:124043-129043 GCA_002895965.2 Coryphaenoides rupestris | reverse complement strand
AAATGCTACGAGGCCTATTCCCTTATCTGCAGAAGTGGTCCAACGTTGCTCTCATAAGCAGTTCCTGGAGAAGGCTCTTGTGTTCTTCTCAAGGTCTACATTCCCAGGTTAGGGGTAGGGGTGGTTCTAATTTGGGCCTGTGTGAAGCTCTTCTCGATTGTGCCTGAGATGAATGACGTAACGGGGAGGACAGAACTCGGACATTCTCAACTTATTGCTCTGTGTCCACTGTGTTCTCGTGAGTCACAAACTGCTCCGGCAGTCCCAGAAGGGTTTTTATTTCATTTTGTTTTATTAATTTATTTTTCTTCCTTTTCCCTCCACGGGGCCGTGAGAGTTTCTGCCGATTTTTGTAAATCTTTTCATTTCCGAAGCTGTCATGAGATCCCATTTTTAACCCGTGTGCCCGGGACGGCTCTGACACCGGTTGACAAACCATGACAAACGGCGGCATGAATATAAAACTGAGGTCATGGCTCTAAAACGGTCACAGTAACATTTATAGCGGTGAGTCCTAGGGTTTCACCCCAGAGCTGGACTCACCCCGTCTGGTCTGTTGCTGGCTGGGCGAGAGCTCCAGTACCATAACCAGGAGCTCAGGGCTGTCCCAGCATCACCCCCTACCGCCCACCACCCACCCCACCCCACCATCCCCTTGTGCGTCTGGCCTGGGAGATAACCGAGGTACTCCAGCCTCCTCAGCGGGGAGCCAAGGAGTGTGTTGGGGGGGGTGGGAGGGGGGTGGAGGAAGAAGGGGGTTGGGCAGGGGGGGGGCGTACGAAGGGGATTATGTCCAGAGATGGAGCGAGAGGACCCGGGGACGTCGACGCCGCCGCCTCCGCCTCCGCCGCCTCCTTTAGCGTAGCCGTTAGCAGCATCGGTGTCTGCTGTCTGGGGCTAAACATGGATTTAACTAGCTTGATCCGTGTCTTGAATGGACGAGGCCATGCTGCTGCCACATAGCCACCGCCAGATGAATGGGTTCCGTGGAACACATGGGTCCACATTCCACCCGGGGGTTTTTGTTTTTTTTTCTTTTTAGTTTTTTGGGTACACAGGCTTTGTTTGCGAAATTGTCTTGATGGTTTGTTTTTTTGGTGTCTGTGTGTCAAATATTGCATGCGAGGACGTTTAAAAATAAACACGCAAATGTGATTTGTTGCACTTGGGAGTCGATAACGGGCGTCTGGGCAGATGTTTGGGGGTTTGTTCGGCTCTTTTATATATTTATATATATTTTTGGGGCTTGTGGTCCGGGACAAAAATAAGACGCGGTCGAGGAAATTACGGCCGTTTTTTCTTTTTTTGCCTCAGTTTTCAGACTCCGAACCCCCGGCTGTGGGCTCGCCGTTTTCCCTCCTCTTTCATTTCATTGAGCAACTTGACAGCGCGCCCGGAGATATTTCCTGAAACAACTATTGTTCCTGAGAAGGAGGTCTTCGTCCTCCTCCTCCGCCTCGTCATCCTCAAAACAAACCCCCGGCCGAGCCAGCAGACTCCTGTTTGGAGAGACAACAAAGTGTGTGATTGAAACTCTCCGGCCCGGATATGACCTGTGACGTCTTCTCCTCCTCTTCTTCCTCCTCTTCCTCCTCCTCCTCCTCCTCCTTATCCTCACCCTCCTGCCAATCAGGCAGCTGTGTGGGGCGGCCGGCGGCGCTGCTGGGCTCCTGCTCGCGGCGGCGCGTCATTAAAACGCCTCCCTCCCTCCCTCCCTCCCTCCCTCCCTCCGCTGGCGGTCGTGAAACAGCTGGAATGCGTCGCGGTCCCCTCGCTGCCAAGCACAACGAAGGGGCCCCCAGATCCTGAGAACGGGCCCCCCCGCTCCCCCCCAGCTCCCCCACCGCCGCATCTCGTCGAGTTTCCTAACCTCAGCACTCTGAGAATGTGTCTCTCGCCCTTCCAAACGTTGTGTAGTTTGGTGGTCGTGAAAACCATAAGGATTGCTGTATATATTAGATTTAAGCATTGGCTGGTGCTCGGGATTAGATTAGAGATAGGCCGAGCTAAATGTGGATATTGGGTGAGATGGTTACCGTGAGTTATTGGATTAGGAACGGTTAGGCCTACAGTTTAGGGGTTAAAGTTCAGGATAGGGAGCGAGGGGGAAGCAATGCCTCATGGGACATTCAGGGAGCCGCCTATAGGGAGTGACCTGCATGGGTAAAATCTGCATGCAGTATTGTATCGGCTACATTCACATAGGAAGTGTACTTGTAGTAATAATAGAATTATTGAACTACTGTTAATCACTTTACAGTGCAATGCCCGTCTGGGACATGATATTGTGGGCAGATTCCGTTGATTCGGAGTTAAACGATGTGGGAATTTGGGGTCGCACGTTAAAATGTCAGCACCCCCCCCCCCCCAAAAAAACGGGGGCCAACTAAAAAGGGTTGTGGATCTTCCCCTCCGTGAGAACGTTAGTTTTGATGAGTCGAGTTGCTGTTCTTCCTCCTGAGCCGAGCTGTGAAACGAACCGACGCACGCCCCGCGCTCTCGGCGGGGGGGCTCCTCCGTGTCCGCCGGGACAAGACTATCTTTCTCCGCGCCCTTTGAAGGCTTTTTAATGTGAAAGAAAAAACCCTGAGAGAATGCATTTAGTTCAGGCTTGTCGAGCTCCACTGCACTCCCATTTCAAGGCTCATGAATTAGCGTTAAGCGTTCAGACAGGCCGGGTCCTCGTCCCGGGCTTCAAAGCCGCTGACTTCGGGGCGCCGTGAGGAGACGGCTCTGACAGGCATCAAAGTGAGAGCGCCGTCCGTGGAGGGTTAGCGTTAGCCCGTTAGCCAGAGGGCCGGGGACCGTGTCGTGCGCGGGGGCCGAGTGTGTGACGACGTTGTTCTGGACTGGACTGAGCGAGGGGGGGGGGGGGGGGCGGGGCGTGCGAGCATGTGATGCACTGCCTCGTGCACGGCAAACGCTGGACAACGGCGCTGCACCGCAGGCGGCCTCATTCCTAGTACTGCTAGGCTAGGCTAAGCTGGGATATAGTATGCTAAGCTGGGATATAGTGTGCTAGACTATGCTTCTTCCATCATAATACTGGTGGGGTGCATTATAGATGGTTCTGAATCAGTAGGCCTACATGATGGAATACATCGTCGTCTTTCACACTTTTGGTTTTAAAAACTGGAATTGTGTTATTGTGGCGTTGGCAGTATTTAGTACAGCCATTTGAATTGAATATTGATGAATATTTCTGCAGTATTGTAGACCTGACTGTACTATCCATGAACTCTGCCGTGAGTGTGGGAAAGAAAATCTAATTTGAAACATTAACATACATGTGAGTTGCCGGTTGATTATCTGAGGCCCTGAGATCCCACCACTTAAGGTAACTATTAAAGAAACTAATAGACCGCTAATAAAGCTTCAGGGGACTCCTCTAAATCTATCTAGTCATGTGTTCCACGTGTCTCGGATGCTGGGAAGATACCCGGAGCAAAGTAGACCGCATCAGAACATTTAGGTCCCTATGGCTCTTCATGTCTCTATTAGATATATTGGTGTGTTTTCATGTTTACTGGGAGCCACACAATTTTCTGTCCCGGAGTCAGAAAATTGACTGACGATACGATTTTCTCAATCTGAAACTTAGTCCGTAGCAAAGTGAAGCGTTGCTGACACAGTCCAACTCCAGCCAACATCCTCAAAACATTTGAGGTACCAAAGCTAACATTTCGACGTTAACAAGACCCAACCAGAACCGATCAGACCAGATCTTGAGACCTCTCCCGGTTAAACAGAGTTTTGAATAGAACAAAATAAAGAACTGTTGATGGAACTCTACTCTGTTTTGTCCTTTTGGACCTGAAAGGGTGTCCTGCAGTACTTTGTTTTGGACCGTAGCCGCCACAAAAAAACGTCCGACCAACGTTTGAGTTCTGTTGAAAGAGTCAACTGACCCCCCCTGTGGTCCTCGGAACCTATAATCGCGAGGGTAGTGGGGGGGAGGCGGTGGGCATTTACTTTGGCCAGGACGCAACGTTTGGCCTTTCATGGGAGACTACCGTCGGCCCTCGACCGGAAACCCCCCGGTTTCTATTTGACGCCGGGGGTTCTCTGGGTTTCTGAGGGCCATTGAGGAATGGCTTGTGGACGCCTTTGTTCTCCGACAATATTGGGTTCCCGCCCTGTAGAAACATTTCCCTTATCTGCGCGGCAGGGCGTTCTCACCGCGCGGCGTGTTTGGGTTTGCTTTGTTTTGCCGTGAAATCGCATTTTGTGCTTACGTCCGAGGAGCCGGGCTTCTGAACGCACAGTCTGACCTCTCTGATCCAGATCCAAATGTCTGATAACAGACGGCCGGCGCTGGAGGTTTATGCCACTTTATTGCCCGAGAGCTTGTTATTGACACGTACTGACGGGCTGACTTCTCCAGAAATATACAACCGGGCCGACAGACATGTCCGGGTGACGGACGGCCCTGTTCGGCCCTCTCCCGGTTTAATTTATGACAGGCTAGTTGAGGTTCACGGAGGGCCACAGTGTTCTAGCAGACACGGAACAAGCACAGTTCTGGCTTTTGGACGGAGACCGGGCGGGAGTCTTGGACCGTGACTGAGACATTTGCCGGCCGTCGGCTCGTCGGCTCAGTTTCTCCATGTCTGGCTGAGCCCCGGCTCCAGGAGGCCGGGTTCAGTCCACCAATCAGGGAGGACTTACTTAATGACAGGTTAGCAAGCAGCATAGCTAGACCGGGCTCCTGCCTGTTCAGTTTGGAACTCTGTGCTCGATGAACACAACGTGCAGCACACACACACACACACACACACACACACACACACACACACACACACACACACACACAACATACCCAACACACAACACACATATCAGAGAGAGAGAGAGAGAGAGAGAGAGAGAGAGAGGAGAGAGGAGAGAGAGAGAGAGAGAGAGAGAGAGAGAGAGAGAGAGAGAGAGAGAGAGGAGAGAGAGAGCGAGAGAGAGAGAGAGGCTAAAATAGAAAGAGAGGGATTGAGAGAGACGGCAAGAAG
>PIJE02000813.1:87278-112667 GCA_002895965.2 Coryphaenoides rupestris | reverse complement strand
CACTCTGTCCAGCCAATCAAGTTCAAGCATGCGCCCGGTCCTCCCTCCTCATTGGACGACGGAGTGCTCTGCGTGTGTGTGTGTGAGTTCTGTGGTGTAGACGTCAGTGTTTGAGGCGCTACAGACTTGACCTCAAAGGTCAAACGACCCACAAGCACAGAGAACTGCTTCATACGCGCATATTGTGAAAGAAATATAATGAATAAAACGTGTTCTGAAACGTGTTCTCTTCCGTCTTTTCGTTTCCCGCCCAAAAAAATCACTGAACTGTTGGTTCCCTGTGTTTGTGTTTGGATTTGGAAAATGTGTGTCTTCTGCGTGTGTGTGTGTGTGCGTGTGTGGCCGGTCCAGACAGGAAGTGAGTGTGTCAGGTGGTATGCTGGGCCCTTCTCAGGTGAGGACTTGTTAGAAGACAGGCAAGACTGTAACAGATCTGACTCGCGCCAGGGTGGGGCAGCACACACACACACACACACAGGCAAGGTGTGTTCCTTCAGCTCCCTTCACACATTAAGTTCACTCAGAGTGCTTCACACACACAGCAATCAATTTAACAGACAATACAACAGAACACATCACCTGTAGACCCGAGGGGGTTTCGAGAGCACGGAATAATATTTGTATCGCCATCTGGTGGCCGTCGGGTGCAACGCGTGATGGTTGGGCTTGGGTGTCATTTCATTCCATTCCATTCCATTGGCCCTGACCTTTCGGTCAAGAGGGGTCAGGAGTTCTGGAGATGGTCACCTGTTTGTGTCTCATCACGCTTGTATTGTCACGTCTCCGCAAGGTGGGTCCAGACCTTTCAATAGTCGGAAACATTTGACACAAATCCTCCAGAATCAACACAGCGCCACATACTGCATGGAGGAGAATCACCGAACCCCAAAAAACGTTCACGTATTGGACAGGAAGTAACAGCGACCGAAACACGTAGGCCTCGTAGTAACGCGGTACCACAGTATAACGTACAACATTATTTAATTAGAATCTAATATAAGAGTCACGCAAAGCCTTTGAGCAAAACCTTCACAGCTTTGTTTGTACATCTAATTCACAGCATGTGTCAGAGGTACAGTGTGTGTGTGTGTGTGTGTGTGTGTGTGTGTGTGTGTGTGTGTGTGTGTGTGTGCGGTTTGCGCTCCGTGTGCCAGCTTGCCTCGATCTGTCCTCGTAAAGAACTTCTCGTAAACGTGGTGTTGTGATGTCGACGTGTTCCTGTCGACACCCCCGCCTCTGACATGGAAAATGCCCGGGAAAGCCGCTTCCTGTCACCTCCGGGTCACTTCCTGTCAGCGGGGTTCACGGCCACAGGAGCGTTCAGTGTTCAGTGTGTTCGGTGTTTCTCCTGCTGTGGGCAAAGCTGCTCAATGTTGTGATTGTGAGAGAAAGACTGTACTGTAGTCACTGTTGAAGAACACATGCAACATTATATAGACTTACACTAGAACACATTCATTATTATATAGACTTACACTATAACACATTCATTATTATATAGACTTACATTAGAACACATTTATTATTATATACTTACACTAGAACACATTCATTATTATATAGACTTACACTAGAACACATTCATTATTATATAGACTTACACTAGAACACATTCATTATTATATAGACTTACATTAGAACACATTCATTATTATATAGACTTACATTAGAACACATTTATTATTATATAGACTTACACTAGAACACATTCATTATCATATAGACTTACTATAGAACTAGGGCCGGGACTTTAACGCGTTAATTACGATTAATTAATTACAGGAAAAAATAACGCTTTAAAATAATTGACGCATTTTAATCGCACTTTATTTTTGCACTCCAAACACCACGGAACGTTTCTCAGTGGACGAATTGGCGGCTCAAATATGGGCGGACCGGAAGAGATCGCGTTTGAACCGGAAGAGATCGCGTTTGGACCGGAAGAGATCGCGTTTGAACCGGAGGAGATCGCGTTGGTCTGTGTAGCTAAAATAAACAGGATTTTGCTGCTTAAACGTATGTATATGTATATTCATTGATTCACTCGTATACCAAAATCCATTTGAATTGTGTCAAATATTGATATGTGATTAAAATGCGATTAATTACGATTAATTAATTACAAAGCCTCTAATTAATTAGATAATTTTTTTTAATCGAGTCCCACCACTATATAGAACACATTCATTATTATATAGACTTACACTAGAACACATTCATTATTATATAGCACACATTCATTATTATGTAGACCTACTGTAGAACACGTTTATTATGATATAGAACACATTCATTATTATATAGACGTATGCATACACACGACTGTGTGTGTGTGTGTGTGTGTGTTTGATATACTACTCCAGCATTCCACTCTAAAGGGGACGACCCCCCCCCCCACTCCACTCTATAGGACTCTATACCACCATAAATATATATTCTCTGTCTGCACGCATACACACACACACACACACACACACACACACACACACACACACACAGTCTGTCTATGTCTCTCGCTCTCTTTCTCTCTCCTTGTTTACCCTGGCCTCGGTCTCTCCTCGTCACTCACTGCTGCTCCCTTTATCTCTGTGTGTTACTCTATCACCTCCTATAGCCTTATGTCTCTCTCTCTCTCTCTCTCTCTCTCTCTCTCTCTCTCTCTCTCTGGCGGTGAGGGGAGAGAGAGAGAGGGAGGGTCTGTCTGCTTGCTGGGAATCAGAACTCTCGACTCACAGACTGACAGACTGAGATCTCCACCCTCACCCCTCACCCCCTCTCCCCCTCCACCCTGAATATGAGTTTGAAATTGATTGCAGCCAGCAGCACCTCCATCCTTTTCTGTTATGTCTACACACACACATGCACACACACACACACACACACACACACACATACACACACACACACACACCCACCCACACCACTCAAGTACATACTTGCATATGCACAGACACACAGACAACAACAACAGAGTTAGAGTCAGACCCAAACCTCAAACCCATACATGCTAAAAGAACGGTGCTGATAGCTTTTAAGAGAGCTTTTATATTTGGAGCATTAAAACACGTCTAGGGGCTTTTAATTAAACCCTTATTTGCGTGTGTGTGTGTGTGTGTGTGTGTGTATTAAACCTTAAACCTACAGATTGCTTCCAGCTCTATCTGGCTAGTTGTTGTTTTCTTTGATGGGTTTCAGTCTTCTGTAGAATCCATAATGAAAACACAATTGAAAATACAAACAAACAAACATATATAATGTGTGCGTATACAGTATATATACACACAGTATATATGGTAAATGGTAAATGGATTGCATTTATACAGCACTTTTATCCAAAGCGCTTTACAGTATTGCCTCACATTCACCCATTCATACACCGACGGCGGTGTCAACCATGCAAGGTAACAACCAACACGTCAGGAGCAGGTAGGGTTAGGTGGTGTCTTGCTCAGGGACACCTCCACACTTAGCTAGGAGGAGCAGGTAGGGTTAGGTGGTGTCTTGCTCAGGGACACCTCCACACTTAGCTAGGAGGAGGGGGAGGAGCCCGGGGATCCAACCAGCAACCTTCCTGTTGCCAGACAACCGCTCTTATTACCTCCTGAGCTACTGCCGCCCCACAGTCTAGTGACTGTGAGCTAGCAGCAGGCCAGTAGTAACCAGGCGGTGGTGGTGGTGGTGGTGTGTGTGTCTCCAGGTTCTCTGCGCTGCACCACGCTGCCCTCACCGGGACGTCGGAGCTGCTGTCCTCCCTGCTGGACGCCCAGGCCACCGTGGACATCAAGGACAGCAATGGTAACACACACACACACACATGCACATACATGTGTCTTTCTGTGTGTGTATTGTGTGTGTGGTGTGTGTGTGTGTGTGTGATGTGTGTTTGTGTGTGTGTGTGTGTGTGTGTGTGGTGTGTGTGTTTGTGTGTATCCTACGTATGTCTGTGTGTGTGTTGTGTGTCATAAGTGTGTGTTCTGTGTGTGTGTTCCAGGCATGCGTCTCTTGCACTACACTGTGTGTTTGTGTATGTTGTGTGTGTGTGTGTATCTTAAGTGTCTGTTGATTATCATTAGTGGTGCTTTATCATAAGTGTATGTGTATTTCATAAGGTGTGTGTGTGTGTATTCGTAAGTGTGTGTCGCTGTGGTGTGGTGTGTCTCCAGGCATGCGTCCCCTTGCACTACACTGTGTGTGTGTGTGTATCTTCAGTGTGTATTGTATCATAAGTGTGTGGTGTATCATTAAGTGTGTGTGCGTGTGTGTGTGTGTGTGTGTCAGGCATGCATTCCCTTGCACTACACTGTGTGTGTGTGTGTATCATAAGTGTGTGGTGTGTCATAAGTGTGTGTGTGTGTGTGTCAGTCAGGCATGCGTCCCTTGCACTACACTGTGTGTGTGTGTGTGTATCTTAAGTGTGTGTGTATCATAAGTGTGTTTGTATCATAAGTGTGTGTGTGTGTGTGTGTGTGTATCATAAGTGTGTGTGTATCTTAAGTGTGTGTGTGTATCGTAAACATGTGTGTGTGTGTATTCATAAGTGTGTGTGTGTGTGTATCATAAGTGGTGTGTATCTTAAGTGTGTGTGTGTGTGTGTGTGTGTGTGTTCCAGGCATGCGTCCCCTGCACTACGCCGCGTGGCAGGGCAAGGTGGAGGCGGTGCTCCAGCTGTTGCGCTGCGGGGGGTCCGTCAACGGCGCCTCGCTGGACGGACAGATCCCCCTGCACCTCGCCGCCCAGTACGGACACTACGACGTGGTGGGTGGGCCCTTCTATACACTACAACTCTATAGAACTGTAACACTACAGAACTAACCCTAACACTATATATACCACTATAACTACAACTCTATATAACTATAACTCTATAGATCTAACCCTAACAGTATATATAACACTATCATAACTAAATGTATATATTCTCTATGTGTTGTCCAGTCTGAGATGTTACTGCAGCACCAGTCCAACCCCTGTCTGGTGAACAAGGCCAAGAAGACCCCCCTGGACCTGGCCTGCGAGTTCGGTCGAGTCAAGGTGAGACCACCAAGCTGTCTGTCTGCTCATCTACCTGTCTGTCTGTCTGTCTGTCTGTGTAACTAATTCTATGTATGTATGTGTGTGCGTGTGCGTGTGCGTGTGCGTGTGTGTGTGCGTGTGTGTGTGTGCGTGTGTGTGTGTGTGTGTCTGTGTGTGTGTGTCCACATGTGAGTCATTTGTCTCGTATCTAATGACAGCAGACATCTGGAAGTGTTTGTGTCTCTGGTCCACAGAGAGGTTAGCTCACGCTCACCTGTGTGTGTGTGTGTGTGTGTGTGTGTGTGTGTGTGTGTGTGTGTGTGTGTGTGTGTGTGTGTGTGTGTGTGTGTGTGTGTCGTAGTGCAGACAGAATATGTTTGTATCGTGTCTCACATCGCTGGGTCATGGAGTCATGCTGGACAATTCTCTCGAGGTTCCCCTCTCTCTCTCTCCCTGTCTCCCCTCTCTCTCTCTCTCCCTCTCTCTCCCTCCCTCCCTCTCCCAAAGGGCTGATCAACATATCTGTCTGACATGTCTTCTAATACGTCTGTCCAGCGTGTTCTGAACGTTCAAATGCATGGACAACATGGATGGATGAGGATACAGTTATGACCTCCCTCCTCCCTTCCCATTGGTCCTCATCATTATATTTCACGGGCATTTTATGCAACATTAAAATAACCAATCACACGACTCTCTCCTTATCTCGTTATCTCCTTATCTCCTTATCTGGTAATTGTCTAAATATCATTTCGACCGTATCAAAGTAAAGTGGTCTGGGAAGCCCCTTTGAGACTGTAACTGTGATCCAAGGGTGATGATAATAAAGTTGACTTGACTTCATGAAGCTCTGGCCCCGCCCCCGTCCCCCCCACCCTCTGGCCCCGCCCCCTCACCCATCTGGCCCCGCCTCCATCTTGTGTGCAGGTGGCCCAGCTGTTGCTGAGCAGCAACATGGTGGTGGCCCTGCTGGAGGGCGAGAGGAAGGAGCAGTCGGACTCCGCCTACACCACGCCGCTGCACCTGGCCGCGCGCAACGGACACAAGGACATCATCCGGTGAGATAGTATTATTATTATTAATTATTATTATTATATAACATTATAAACGATAGAGGTCTCATTACCTGATCACTGGGGCCACTTTACGCTGCATACCGATACCTATTCTATCGTATTTTATTTTGTATTTCTCCACATAAATATTGTGCATTTTTCTTTTTTTATTTATAATGTGAATTATATTCTTGCACTATTTTTGTCTCTTATCTTCGTCTTTGCGGTTTTGACTTTATTAAGCCAAAACCCCCCCCCCCAGGGGCATTAATAAAGTTATCGTATCTTATCTTGTAAAGCGTCTGTAGTTTATTTTTATTATTCTGTTGTTTTCCATATTGTTTTATTGTACTGTATCGCTGTGCAACCTGGCACAAGAATTTCCTTCTGGATTAATAAAGTTCTATTCTATTCTATTCTATATGCATTAACATATACAGTGTGTATATATATATATATATATATATACAGTATATATAAGAATGTTTCGTAGCCACAAGCAAAGTATTACTAATCACTTAAGCCCAAAGCACGCGTGCATGTCGGGACAGAGCCGTACGATAGACTCCTGACTATTTTGGACGCGAAAATCGGAAGACGATTATTTTGTGTCTGACAGAGATTTGTTTTTTTCGGATACGAAGCGAGCGAGCAACAACAACAACAACAACAACAACAACAAAAAACCCAATTTTAGCAGCGGGTGTTGATTGGGTTTCAGACGACGTGTGGCTGAAGCTGATGCACAGAAATAGAAGGAGAAGGAAAGGAAAAGCTTGAGTCGCAAGAATTCTTCAGACGTACAAAAACGTGTGTTCAGAGAAGAGAAGCCCCGGGTTAGCACCTGTTGTTGTTGTTGTTGTTGTTGTTGTTGTTGTTGTTGTTGTTGTTCACCTGTTGTTTACCTGCTCAGCCTCGGCCAATCACAGCTTAGCGTGATAGGTCATGTGATGGGGGGGGGGTGGGCGGGGCACACATGCACATGTGTGTGTGTGTGTGTGTGTGTGTGTGTGTGTGTGTGTGTGTGTGTGTGTGTGTGTGTGTGTGTGTGTGTGTGTGTGTGTGTGTGTGTGTGTGTGTGTGTGTGTGTGTGTGAATTCCCCCCATTCTGTCAGCTTGGCTCAGTTCCCTATACAGACCTCTGAAATCATTCACACATGCACACACACCCTGTTTTCTCTCTCTCTCTCTCTCTCTCTCTCTCTCTCTCTCTCTCTCTCTTTCTCGCTCACACACACACACACACACACACACTCGACGGTATTGTGTGCTCGCATGAGAAGGATAGCTCCCGCGCCCAGGAGAACGTTCTGGAGAGCGACGAGCCACCTTGATCACATTTATGTTGAAGACAAATAAAAAAAAAAAAGAAATATCTCCCCTGCGGTGAGGAGTTACAGGAGTGGGCGGGGCCAGGCTCCGGGAGTTCTCAAGAGTTACCGGAATATTCCATCAGCGAGGGGGAGAATATTTCGTCATGTCGGATGAAAAAGAATCCCTGAGGCTTAACTCTGTGTCTCGAAAGATTTCAAAACTCTCACAATCACTTTTATATACGAGATGATCTGTTCCGTACTTTATATACACGATCATCTGTTCCATACATTATATACCTGTTCCATACTTTATATACACAATGATCTGTTCTGTTCCTTACTTTATACACATGAGAATGTGTTCTGTTCCATACTTTATATACATGATAATCTGTTCCATACTTTATATCCACCATGATCTGTTCCATACTTTATAATCAATGGTTCTCAAGCAGACTGTAATAGTAATAGTAAGGCAATGAAACGTTCGTTAATTTGTGGAACTTCTTTCTAAATATGAAGGTTTGCCGTGTGCTCTGTGAGCCCCCCACAGTGTTGAGAATCACAGCTTTGTACACATGATGGCGATCTGGTACACACTTAATGTACCATTATATGCAAGTTATTATACACACTGGACTCACCAGGCCTTATTAGGACTGGATGGTTGTGTACTGGGTTTGAACTCCCCTCTCTCCCCCCCCCCCCCCCCCTTCTCTCTCTGTCTGTCTGTCTCTCTCTGTCTCTTTGTGTGTCTCTCTCTCTCTCTCTCTCTCTCTCTCTGTCTCTCCACCTCTCTCGCCCAGGCTTCTCCTCAATGCGGGTATTGACATCAACCGGACGACCAAGGCGGGCACGGCGCTGCACGAGGCCTCGCTCTACGGCAAGACGGAGGTGGTCAAACTGCTGCTGGACGTGAGTCCGCCGAGGAATCACACACACACACGCACACACACACACACACACACACACACACACACACACACACACACACACACACACACACACCGTTAAGGCTGATTTATGCTTGGGCGCTCGACACTTTACAAAACGGTCGCTCGACAGAAATGACGTATTTTCGATTGGACAATTTTCTTTCTTGTGTCGTGGACGTCATCATATTTTGTCGCACAATGTTAGTTTTCGAACATCGCCATGGAGGTTGTAGTTTTAACTTCTTTATTGGTGTTTTCGTCTGCAACATAACAACATAACCTGCAGAAAGATAGACAACTGTGTGTGTGTGTGTGTGTGTGTGTGTGGCGCCCCCCGCAGGCCGGCGTGGACGTGAACATCCGCAACACGTACAACCAGACGGCGCTGGACATCGTCAACCAGTTCACCACCTCGCACGCCAGCAAGGACATCAAGCAGCTGCTCCGAGGTGAGCGCGGTCGGTGCGGTGGTCACGTGACCAGCCGAGGAGGGTCACGTGACCAACCGATGCTCACTCACCTGGGAACCTTTAACTTCTCGGTCCTGGTGCCAGTCCGAACCGAAACGAAGCAAACGTTTATTGCTTGTATGTCTTTTATATTGATTTTGGTATTGTATTTGATTTGAGATTTTAACTATTTTATTTGGCTTATTTGGTTTATTATGTTACCAAAGAGCTGTTGGTTGGAATAGAGCTAAAGGGTTTGAACTGACCAATCAGGGAGTCGGATGTCTCTTCACACCCCTCAGCATTCTCTCACCCGGAGAGAGAGAGAGAGAGAGAGAGATATGAAGAGAGAACGAGAGAGAGAGAGAGAGAGAGAGAGAGAGGGAGAGCGAGAGATATGAAGAGAGAGTGCTATAGGGACAGAGAGAGTTGATGGTTAGTATTATGGGACCAGTATACGGTTTGTTATGCCAATAGAGCCGTGCACGACTGAGTGAGAGAGAGTGTTAGGGTTAGAGAGAGAGAGAGAGGGGGAGAGAGAGGGAGAGAGTGTTAGGGTTCGAGAGAGGCAGAGAGGGGGGGGGGAGAGTGAGCGAGAGAGCTGTAATCACTTAACAGCTGCGTGACCTCAGGAACCTCAGACACACATCTAGAACGCTGTGTTGTGTGTGTGTGTGTGTGTGTGTGTGTGTGTGTGTGTGTGTGTGTGTGTGTGTGTGTGTGTGTGTGTGTGTGTGTGTGTGTGTGTGTGTGTGTGTGTGTGTGTGTGTGTGTGTGTGAAGTTGGTCTTCCTCTGTTTGTGTTATCTGCTCTGTAATCCAGCGAGTTTGAGGCTTTGATGTCCCTGCATGCATGGGAACCCGGGGTGTGTGCGTGTGTGTGTGTGCGTGTGTAATGAGTACTTGTGGGGACCGCTAACGGCTAATCATGGGGACGCAGCGAGATCGCCCGCTGTGTGCGTCTGCTAGCAGAGCACACAGGCCGGTGGGGACTCCAGGCCGGTCTCGGTCTAGGGGGGACATGTTTGAGGGCCTCGTCTTGAACCTGACCCCCGGTCTTGAATCGATCTTTTGCACGACTTGGTCTCTCAGAAGACTCTGAGAAGAGATCAACCAAGCCTGTGTTCAGAGTCACATAGCTTTGGATAAAAGCGCTTTATTAATCTGTTTATAGCTACATATTATTTGTACTACTTTTATCGTTGTAATGGATGCGTCCAGTAAATAAGCTGCCTACAATGAAATATTTCGTCCTTAAAACATGCTGATTATTTTAAATAGGCCTTTAGAAAACGTTCCGTTCCACTTTAGCCCGTCGATATAATGATAGCCACGTGGCCTTGGCCTCGATTTGGACTTTATTCTATATTTTGTTAATATTTTTTTTATATTTTTATATTGCCGTTCATTGTTTTTATATATTTCTCATTCCTGCTGCTCTTTTTACTGTAAATATTGTAAATATTCAGATCCCTCCAATTCGCGACACCTAACGTTAGCGTCGTGTAACATTAGCGTTACGTAACTTTGCGTCGCGTAATGTTGTCTGACTGTGTCTCTTCTGTCTGTCTGCCTTCCCCATCTGTCTGTCTGTCTGTCTGTCTGTGTCTGTCTGTCTGTCTGTCTGTCTGTCTGTCTGTCGTGTCTGTCTGCGTGGTACCAGACGCGACAGGTGTTCTGCAGGTGAGGGCCCTGAAGGACTACTGGAACCTCCATGACCCCACCGCCGCTCAACATCCGCGCCTGGTGATGTCATCATGGTGAGGGGAGGGGGAGGGGGGGGGGGGGGGGGGCGTGGCTTAACACACAGACACACACACACACACACACACACACACACACACACACACACACACACACACATCTCGAGATGAAACGGCGGGAGATTAAACAGCTAGAGACTAAAAACCCAGAGAGAGTTTTTCTTATTTACTTTTCTTATTTAACTCTTCTTTAGTTCTGTTTTTTAACTTCTTTGATGGAAATAAATAAATAGATATATATCTATATTTATATATATATATATGGAAAGCATGTTTCCCATATGAAAATATGAAATGGTCCCCTCGACTGTTTCAAGTTTCAATAGTCCTGACTGTGTGTGTGTGTGTGTGTGTGTTGTGTGTGTGTGTGTGTGTGTGTGTGCACGTGTGTGTTATGTGGTGGTGTGTGCACGTGTGTGTGTGTGTGGTGTGTGTCCAGGTCCTGGAGCAGCATGTGGACGGCCGCTGGAAGGGTCACATCCACGACGCCCAGCGAGGGACGGACCGCGTCGGCTTCTTCCCACCGTCCATCGTAGAGGTCATCAGCAGACGATCTGGTACCTAGATACTGTAGACACACACACACACACACACACACACACACACACGCTCACATGCGGACACCACACACACACACACACACACACACACACACACACACACACACGGACACACACCCACACACACACACACACACACCAACCTTACTCACTGACATGAAGAGACGGTGTGTCATCACTGCTACTGTCTGACTCAAGATGGGTAGAGGTGTGTGTGTGTGAGCATGTGTGAGCATGTGTGGTTCACTGGTTGAGCCTTGATTACATAATACACTTCCAGCCACTGCTGACACACAACTTTATATGTGCATAAACACACACACACACACACACTCTCTCTCTCTCTCTCTCTCTCTCTCTCTCTCTCTCTCTCTCTCCCTCTCTCTCTTGCTCTCTCGCTCTCTCTCTCTCATACTCCACTGATCCTCTGCATATGTCAGAGTGCCCCCCAGAGGAACAACCATGTCAGTGCGGTAGAATTTACACTTGCTGTAGCTCAGTGGTCTCGTAAACGGACCGTAACTAACGGTAACTAACGGTAACTAGCCGCAACGAACGCTAACCCCGCGTAACCATCGCTGAGTAGCTCACGATGCTCCCTCCGTGGGTCCGGAAGATGAAACGCTAAAACCTTCTGGACTTATTAATACTAAGTATTTCTGTTCTAATCCCACCCGAGTAGAAGAATGCAAGGTTCTAAATTCTAAGCCCACTTTAGTCACGGAAGTAATGGTTCTCTTGGTTCTAAACCCACCTCTAGCAGAATGAAGGTTCTAGGTTTTAATCGAATGTCCAGCTGAATGAAAGGTTCTTGGTTCTAAACCCACCAACCCACCAGTAACAGACATTACAAAGTTCTAGGTTCTAAACCCACCAGACCACTAGTAACAGAATGAAAGGTTCTAGGTTCTAACTCAATGTCCAGCTGAATGAAAGGTTCTTGGTTCTAAACCCACCAACCACAGTAACAGAATGAAAGGTTCTACTGAGCTGGACAGGGTTTAATTTCTTAGACACATCTTCCTGCACAATCCCTCGCTCCACCTCTTCTCCCTCCCTCTCCCTCTCTCTCCTTCTCTCTCTCCTCTCTCTCTCTCTCTCTCTCCCTCTCTTTCTCACGCCTCCATCCCTCCATCTTTCCCAGTTAACCACTGACATTCCTCCATCTCTCCATCTGCTTCCTAACCTCTCCCCTCCCTCCCTCTCCTTCCCTCCCCCGCTACTCCCCCTACTACCCCTCCCTCCCTCCAGGGGGCACTCTCTCCCGCCACGCCTCCCTGCCGTCACATCGGCAGCAGCTCCTCCCCCGACCCCCCCTCACCTCCAGCCTGAGCTCCGCCCCCCAGACCGACGACTCCTACACGCTATACGCCCCCGTGCATGTGCACGTCAACGGTCTCCGCGACAACGCAGGTATTAACCCGGGTACTAACACACACACACACGCACACACACACACACACACACACACTCGCACGCACACACACGCACACACACACACATGCACACGCATTGGTCCACGTTCGATGCTCCTCAAGCCAATGAAACGAGTCCTCTCTCTGGTCAGGTGTCTTCTTGGTCGCTGGTACGACGCGGGTGTGATGAAAGCCTTTAACTCCCCCCCCCCCACCCACCCCCCACCTCCCTCTCCTCCCTCCTCCCAGCCCAGTGTT
This sequence comes from Coryphaenoides rupestris, assembly GCA_002895965.2. Classification (NCBI taxonomy): domain Eukaryota; kingdom Metazoa; phylum Chordata; class Actinopteri; order Gadiformes; family Macrouridae; genus Coryphaenoides; species Coryphaenoides rupestris. The sequence goes on along the minus strand of PIJE02000813.1, from coordinate 99,904 downwards.
ACCGTAGCGACCATGCTAGTGTTTGTGTGTGATAGGTACCACCACCCCGAGGCTCCCGTATGCCTGCTCCCTGCAGGACGTCTGGGTGCTCAGGGACCCCTGTGTTGGTAAGCTGTCTCCCCCCACCCCGTGACCCGTGACCCGTGACACCTGACCCCTGGCCTCCGCTGTCTGAACCCCCCACCACCCTCACCCTTACCCTGCTTCCCCTTACCCCTGCCACCCCCCGCGGGACGGTACGCTACCTAGGCTGTGTTTGCGTAGCTGCTTTAGCGTAGCCGCTTCAGCGTAGCCGCTTCAGCGTAGCCGCGTCGTTCGTTAGCATAGCTGCATTAGCGTAGCACAGCTGTGTGTTGGCGCCGACGTCGACGGCCTCTCCTGCATCGCTTCAACGGCGGCTAGCAAGGCACTCCGAGACCCCGCCCCCCCCAGTAGACCCTGGCCGAGGCCCCTCCCCCCGCTGAATGAGTGACTGGCTAGAGGCCCCTCCCCCCCCGCCGCGCTGGATGAGTGACTGGCTAGAGGCCGATGCTTCCTGTAGTGGCCACGCCCTCCTCTCCCCGCCACAGCACTTAGTAGTAAACTAGAGTTATGATGAGACGCTCTCTCTCTCTCTCTCTCTCTCTCTCTCTCTCTCTCTCTCTCTCTCTCTCTCTCTCTCTCTCTCTCTCTCTCTCTCTCTCTCTGTCTTCCTCTCCCTCTCTCTCTCTCTCTGTCTCCCCTCTCTCTCTCTCTCCCTCCTCCCCCCTCCTCCCTGCCCCTCTCTCTCTCTCTCTCTCTTCTCTCACCCTCTCTCTCTACCTCTCTCTCCTCTCTCTTCCTCTCTCTCTCCTCTCTCCTGTCTCCCTCTCTCTCTTCTCTTCTCCACCTTTGTCTCTCTCTCTCTCGTCTCTCCTTCTCTTCTCTCTCTCTGTCTTCCTCTCTCTCCTCTCTCTCTGTCTCCCTACCCCTCTCTCTCTGTTCTCGTCTCCTCTCTGTCTCCCTCCTCCTCTCTCTCTTCTCTCTCTCTCCTTTCTCTCTCTGTCTCTCTCTCTCTCCTCTCTCTTCCTCTCTCTCCTCTCCTCTCTCCATCTCTCTGTCTCTCCTCTCTCCTCCCTCTCTCTCCTCTCTCTCTCTCTCTCTCTCTCTCTCTACCTCTCTCTCTCTCTCTCTCTCTCTCTCTCTTCCTCTCTCTCTCCTCTATCTCTGTCTCTCTCCCTCTCTCCTCTTCTCCTCTCTCTCTCTCTCCCTCTCTCCCTCTCCTCTCTCTCTCTCTCTCTCTCTCTCTCTCTCTCTCTCTCTCTCTGTCTGCCTACCTCTCTCTCCCCCAGCAGGGGACCGTAACAGCGTGGGCAGCACCAGCAGCGTCTGCAGCACCCGCAGCGCCGGCAGCGGCCAGAGCACCGAGAGCACCTCGGCCCCCCCCAACGGCCTGCACCCCCACCCCCACCCGCCCGGGACCCACCACCCCCCCGGCGCCCCCGGGACGCCAGGGACACCCGACCGCCACGCCACCAAGGTAGACCTCCCTCCTCCTGTTTCTCCTCAACTTCCTCTTTCTCTTCCCTCCTCCTCCTCCTCCTCCTCCTCCTCCTCCTCCTCCTCCTCCTCCTCCCCTCCTCCTCCTCCTCCTCCTCCTCCTCCTCCTCCTCCTCCTCTTCCCTCTCCTCTTCCTCCTCCTCTTCCTCTTCCTCAACCTCTTACTCCTCTCCTCCTCCTCCTTCCTCCTCCTTCTCCCTCCTCCTCTCCTTCTCCTCCCTCTCCTCTCTCTCCTCCTCCCTCCTCCTCCTCCCTCCTCCTTCTCCCCTCCTCTTCCTCCTCCTCTTCCTCTCCAACCTCTCTCCTCTCTCCTCCTCCTCCTCTTCCCTCTCCTTCTCCTCCTCCTCCTCTTCCTCCTCATCCTTCTCCTCAACCTCTTCCTCATGCTCTCCTCCTCCGCCTCCTCCCTCTCCCCTCCTCTTCCTCCTCCTCTTCCTCTTCCTCAACCTCCTACTCCTACTCTTGCTCCTCCTCCTCCTCTTCCCTCCTCCTTCTCCCCCTCCTCCTCCTCTTCCTCCTCATCCGTCTCCTCAACCTCTTCCTCATGCTCTCCTCCTCCTCCTGCGCCTCTTCCTCCTCCTCCTCTCCTCCACCCCCCTTCCTCCCAGATGCTGATGCTGCAGTTCTACGGTATTTATTTCATATCGATTTGTTAAAGACATTCATATTTGCTATATTTGCTTTGTTTCAGACAGACGATGATAAATTCAGTTGTTTACACATTGAATAATGTTTTATGCATATTCCCCTGATTACATAATACACTTCCAGCCACTGCTGACACACAACTTTATACGTGCATAAACACACACACACACACACACACACACGCTCTCTCGCTCTCTCTCTCTCTCTCTCTCTCTCTTGCTCTCTCGCTCTCTCTCTCTCATACTCCACTGATCCTTCCCCTGCCACACGATGTCCTTGATAATTGGAAAAGAAAATGTCTTGAATATCAATATCAGAGATCTAATGGTGTCCAATATTGTCCAACGGTCCAGTCTTTAGAACAACATTTATCTGAAAGAAGCCGCTGTCCCTGGCGGTCGCGAGCTCCCGTCTCGTGTTCCCGGCGGTCACGTTTTACGCGCTCATAAAGTGGACTTTGACTCGAGTGCGTTTATTAACTCCGGGGGTTTTATCTCTCTATTTTACGACCGAAGCTGGCGCCCCCACCTGGTGACTCCGGACCCCTCGACCCCAACAAGCAGCCGGACAGACCCGCCGGTACTGCTTATCTGATTCTCCTTCTCCACCCTCCACCCACACTGCGTTTCATTGTGTTTCACTGTCTCCTTGATGAAAGGGGTGGGGTTGACGGGGTTGTGGGTGGGTGGGTGGGGCAGAGTGGGTGAGTGGATGTGCGTACTGGGAATGTTTGTAATATAGTCTTACCTGTTCATTTCCTATGGGTGAACATAAAATAGCCTTACTCATTCATTTCTTACGTCAGCTATTTTAGACCATGAAAGTGGTGATTTTATTATCATTATTTCATTTTATATTTTACAATATTTAACACTGAAGGAAGGGTCCACGTCAGAAAGTTCATTAGGATTTGTAGGAGCATTAATATCACTCTTAATCAATAAATACATCAGTACTAATAAAAAAAGAATGCTATAATTTTCTTTATTTTTTTTAATTTGTTTTAAACCCCCACCCTGGGGGGTTTGCTACTGGGACTCTACTATTCCATTTCTGTGTGCATTGCCAGACTTCACTACTCCAGTTCTCTGATGCTCATGTGGACAAATAAGCTCTCAAACTAACTCAACAGCTAACTGGTAGTGGGTTGTGTTGTGTTGTTGTGTTGTGTTGTGTTGTGTTGTAGCAGGAACTCCCCGCAGGCAGCCGGTGAACCACCAGAGGGCGCCAGAGCAGGCCTTCACCCAGCAGTTTGTCCACCCGCAGCAACTCCTGGAGGGCAAGGTGAGATTATTGATCACGATTAAGAGTTCAACCTCATTAGAGTCCCGTCGTGTGTTTATTGTTTATTCATTTAATGTGTGTGTATCACGATCACTCCTGTCTGTCTCTCCCTCACCTGTCCGTCTGTCTCTCCACCTGTCTGTCTGTCTGTGTGTCTGTCTATCTTTCTGTCTCTTCATGTGTGTCTCTCCGCCTGTCTGTCTGTGTATCTATTTGTTTGTCCCTCCACCTGTCTGTGTCTGTCTGTCTGTCTCCACCTGTTGATGTGTCCGTCTGTCTCTCTGCCCGTTGATGTGTCTGTCTGTATGTGTGTGTGTGTCTGTCACTCCACCTGTCTGTCTGTGTGTGTCTGTCTCTCCACCTGTCTGTCTCTGTGTGTGTGTCTGTCTGTTTGTGTGTCTGTCTCTCCACCTGTCTGTCTGTGTGTGTCTGTCTGTCTGTCCACCCGTCTGTCTGTCTGTCTGTGTATCTGTCTGTCTGTCTCTTCATGTATCTGTCTCCCCACCTGTGTGTGTGTGTGTGTGTGTGTGTGTGTGTGTGTGTGTCTCTGTCTCTCTTTCCACCTGTCTGTCTGTATGTCTGTCTGTCACTCCACCTGTCTGTCTGTGTGTGTGTCTGTCTGTCTCTCCACCTGTCTGTCTGTGTGTGTCTGTTTATCTGTCTCTCATCTGTCTTTCTGTATGTCTGGCTGTCTGTCTCTTCATGTGTCTGTCTCTCCGCCTGTCTTTCTGTCTGTCTGTCTGTCTGTCTGTGTGCATGTCGCTCTCTCTCTCTCTCTCTCTGTCAGGATGCGGAGGCCATCTTCCTGTGGCTGAGGGAGTTCCAGCTGGAGCAGTACACGGCGAACTTCATCAACTCTGGCTACGACGTTCCCACCATCAGCAGGATGACCCCCGAGGTAACGTCCACTCCTGGTCCCTAGTGTCTCTAGAACTCTGTACTCTGCAACAGGTTCGCATTAAATACAAGTCACTATGTTCTCTCTCTGTATCTTCTGGCCAACTCTAGTTTGTATCTTGATACGTCTCTAAAGTCTCTCCTCTTAACTTCCGTTTTTTTTTTTTTACTTCCTGTCTGGTTGTGTTTAACTTCCTGTCTGGTGTTCTGAACTTCCTGCCGAGTGTTCTGAACTTCCTGTCTGATGTGTTAAACTTCCTCCCTGGGAGTATTGACCTTCCCGTCTGGTGTGTTGAACTTCCTGCCGAGTGTTCTGAACTTCAGGTCTAGTGTGTTGAACTTCCTGTCTGGTGTGTTGAACTTCCTGTCTAGTGTGTTGAACTTCCTGTCTGGTGTGTTGAACTTCCTGTCTGGTGTTGCAGGACTTGACAGCCATCGGCGTCACTAAGCCGGGACACCGGAAGAAGATCTCCATGGAGATCAGCAACCTCAACATCCCAGACTGGCTGCCGGAGTACATCCCAGTAAGACCAGTTAGCTTCCCACCGGTAGAGACGTCCTCTCTGCTCTGCCACTGGGACCACCTCTTCTCAAGCATGAACGTGTCAGGGTTTTTCTGAGTGAGACTGAGAACGATCAAATCAGAATCAGAAATCGGCTTTATTGTCTTAGTTTTTGCAAACAAGAAATGTGCTTTTGTGCAATTGGTGCGTAACATTGAACATTAAACAGAGTAAAAACATAAAAATAAAAATAAAAAGCAACAAAAGAACATATTCTAGAACATATACATAAAAAATAAGCAATAAAAAGGTGCAATTTATAGAAAAGTTGTGCGTGAATGTAACGCAGTAGTGTCCATGGGTCTGTGGGGGTTAAACTTTAATATAATGTGTTTTTGTGGCGTTTTTTCTTTCATTTTTGTGTTTTTATTTTTTTTTTCAAAGCATGCAGTCAACAACGTAAGAGCAACAGAACAAGCGATAGAGCTGCACAACTGACCCGAGTGCAGAGTAGCCACAGCAAAATGTAGAACAAACCAGGTCAACGTGTTCCTCCAGGAGACACTTTTAAGCAAGGCTCCATGTAGAGCAGGGTACAGACCAGGCGGTGTGTGTGTGTTGTTCTGAGGCTGACTCTGGGGCGGTCTGGTTGCGCTGCAGGCGGACCTGGGGGAGTGGCTGAGTGCCATCGCTCTGCCCCAGTACCAAAAGAAGCTGGCGGAGAACGGCTACGACTCCATCACCATCGTCAGGGACCTGACCTGGGAGGACCTGCAGGAGATAGGCATCACCAAGCTGGGTGAGGAGCATGACATCACAACGTCTTAACAACATGACGACATCATGACACCATGACATCATAGCATCTTTCTATGCCAAGGGCTTATTGGTGGATGTCTCCATGGTAACTGTATTGACGCTGGCTCCTCCCCCAGGCCACCAGAAGGAAGCTAATCTGGCCGGTGAGGAAGCTGTGCGACGTCCACCGCTGCAGCCTGCAGGCCCCGTCGTCCTGCTCCTCCTCCGGCGGCCCCCAGGGGACGCTGCAGCGCCGCAAGACCCCCGGGGCCCTGCACCTGGTGGCCATCGACCCCCCGGGGGACGGCCCTTCCCCCCAAACCCCGCCCATGCTCAGCTTCCAGGACAGCGAGCTGAGTGCCGAGCTGCAGAGCGCCATGTGCGGCCGTTACGGCGCCGAGGAGCGGCTGGCCCTGCGGGGGGGCCTCTCGCAGAGCCAGGAGAGCATCGACGCGCGCTCCCGGGGGTCCGGCCGCTCCCAGGAGCCCCCCACCGCCTCGGTCACGCCCCACAGCCGCTCCCAGGAGAGCCTGGGGGGAGGCGGGGGGTCCAGCCTGGAGGGGAGCCCGGTCAAGGAGAGGAACATCCCCGAGGGCTGGGACCCCCGACCCAAGCAGGTCCCGCTGGGCACCGCCACGGTCTTCAAGTACCCCCCTGTCCCGGTCAAGCCCAAGAACACCTCCTCCTCGTCTTCCTGCTCCTCCTCCCCCCGCGGCCCCTCCCCCCATGGCTCCCCGGTCCAGCGGGGCTTCAGCTACCTGCACGGGATCGCCCAGCCGGGGCCCGCGCCGCCCGCCAAGCCGCGGGACCCCTCGCTGTCGCTGAGCCGCGCCGCACCGCGCCGCTACGCCCTGTCGGACGGCGAGCCCGACGACGAAGACGACGACGAGGAGGGGCGGGGGTCGGCGCCCGCCCACTCGGGCCACCTGGGCTCCTACGCCACCTTGACCCGCCGGCCCGGACGCAGCCAGCTGGCCCGTTGCCACGGCAGCCCCGAGAAGGAGGCCGGCGGCGGGGCCGTGGGGCGGAGCCAGTCGTTCGCTGTGCGCGCCCGCAAGAAGGGCCCGCCCCCGCCGCCTCCCAAGAGGCTGAGCTCCGTCACCAGCAGCCACAGTGTGGAGGAGGAGGAGGGCGGGGCCGGCGTGGTGACGGACAGCCCCGGCAGCGTGCGGAGCATCGCCGCCTGCATGGAGGGCGCCGCCTCCTCCTCCTCCTCCTCTTGCTCCTCCCCCTGCTCCTCCTCCTCCCCGGGCAAGAAGAGGCCGGCCCCCCCGGTCCCCAGAGCGGAGCCGGCCCTGCAGGTGGAGGTTGGGGGGCGTCGCCGGGCGCAAAGCGAGTGCCTCCTCCCGGGGGGGCAGACCCCGGGAGGAGCGGGGGCGGAGCCGGAGCGCGGGGGCGTGAAGTCAGACTCTGAGGAGGAGGAGCCGCAGAGGAGGCAGCAGCAGCAGCAGGGGGCGGCGGGGTCGACAGGGGGGCGGGGCCAGGACGGCTCCGCGTCCCCGCAGAACGGCAGCTCCAGCGAGTGCCTCCCCTTCGCCGAGGAGGGCAACCTGACCATCAAGCAGCGGCCCAAGCTGGGGGGGCCGCCGCGGGCTGAGGCCGTGCTGGAGCCCCCAGAGACTCCCGGCCCCGCCCCCGACCCCGCCCCCGACCTCCCAGAGTTCAACCTGAAGGAGTCGGACACGGTGAAGCGCAGACACAAGCCCAAGGGAGGGGAGGGCGGAGGCGAGGGAGCAGGGGGTTCCCCCGGCAGGGAGGACCCCGCCCGGAGGAGCAGACCCTCCTCCTCCCACAGCCTGGAGCAGAGGGAGGGGGGGGAGGAGGAGGGGGGAGAGGGCTGGAGGATCCAGGGTGAGGCCCCCGTCCTCAGACCCCCTCTGTCCCCGAAACCGCCCGTCACCGCCCCCAAACCCATCAGACACAGCCTGCTGGCCGCTCAAGGTACTGCGTACACACACACACACACACACACACACACACACACACACACACACACACACACATATACGCACACACACACACACATATACGCACACACACATACACACACACATATACGCACACACACACACATATACGCACACACACATACATATACGCACACACACACACACACACACATATACGCACACACACACACACACACACACACACACACACATACACACACACGTACACGCACACACACACGCTCAGGAATGAATGCTGATTATAAACTTTCCCACAAAATGCAAAATACAGATGTTCGTGGGTGTGTTTGGTCCAGTGGGAGGGGCTTAACATGTGTTTTTGTCCAGTGGGAGGGGCTTAACATGTGGTTTTTGTCCCATGGGAGGGGCTTAACATGTGTTTCTTCTCCTTCCTCCAGCTGCAGCAGGCGCCCCGCCCCCGCTGGGCGTCACCCTCAACGTGGTCCAGAGTGTGGCGTTCACCGCCCCCCCGACACACGGCCACGCCACCCCCGGCCACGCCTCCCCGAGCCACGCCTCCCTCGGCCACGCCTCCCACCCCGGCTACGCCTCCCCTAACCACGCCTCCCTTAACCATGCCTTCCACCCCGGCCACGCCTCCTCTAACCACGCCTCCCCAGGCCACAGCTACAGCTCCCCTAGCCACGCCTCCCACCCAAGCCACGCCTCCCACCCCAGCCACGCCTCCCATAACCACGCCTCCCAGCCACCACCACCGTTGCCAGCCAAGCCCCAGGTGTGTGTGGTGGGCCCCGGGTCCGGCCCTGGCCCTGGTCCCGGGTCTGTCCACGGCCCCGGACCCCTAGTGGTGCAGCAGAGGCTGGACCAGACCAGCTCCTCCCTGGAGGCGGCGTTGCAGGCGGTGGAGTGGAAGCTGACCCAGGAGGACGTGTCGGAGGACGGGTAGGAGGAGGAGCACACAGACCCACCCCCCGGGGACCACGCTGTCATCGTGGACCTCATGTTCAAATCCAAACAGCACATGTAGAACTGAAAAGGGAACTTTTAAAGGAGACCTATCGTACCAACAGGTGTGAGCGTGATTAGCCGTCGCAAGCGGGTTCAGAAACTGGTGTCATACGCATATGTCAAGCGGTCTTTGACATCACAAGTGGGAGTGTTGTCCACCCAGATGTATGGTGGATCGATCAGCCTACCAGTTGCTGATCTATCCAGCGTACATCTAGGTGGACGCTCCCACTTGGGATGCCAAAAAACGGAGATGACACCGTTTTTTGAAACCGCTTGCAATGGTTACTGACGCTCACACCTGGTGGTATAATAGGAGTCCTTTAATATTATTTGTATTGATCTATGTTTTTGTGTGTGTGTGTGTGTGTGTGCATGCGTGTGCATGCGTGTGTGTGTGTGTGTGTTGCCTCCACCAGCGGCGTCAACACGGTGAAGTCTGCCGGCACCATCCTGGACGACATCGGCAACATGTTCGATGACCTCGCCGACCAGCTGGACGCCATGTTGGACTGAGTCCAGAACCCCCTGCCCACCCAACTCCCACCCCGGGACCCTTCAGGGACCGCACCTCAGGGTGTCATCAAGACGTCACGATGTGGACAGAGACCAGGACTTCCTGTGACCCCCACCCCCACCCCACGGCTGTGTTCTCGTCTCTCCTCCTACCGATCGTTGGCAGTTCTGCCTTATGAACACTATGAACGCTAGAGGGCGCCCACGACTTTATGTTCAAGTTATATTGGTCACAGAGATGTACTAAACTTAAACGCTATTTCCCTGCCGGTTCGACTGAACTCTTCGAAAAAAGGACACTCTAATAATTGCACAATATCCCTGGCAGTTGCACCCTGTGAACACTAGAGGGCAGATTATCACAAAACTCCCCGGAGCGAATTGCTGGTCCTCAAATGTGTCGGAGTGCCTTGTTGTCGTTGTCGTTGTTGTCGTCGTCGCCGCTCGGATACAAGAAGAAGCTGATGTGGCGGCCGCGTGATTTCGGCCGAATGCCCGACTACAGAACAGACGTGACACATGCGACGTGTCAACGACGTGCGTTGAGGACTGTTTTTTTAGTACCGTTGTGAAACCGACTCACTGTGCCGGAGCATTCCTCTGCCGAACTCTACTCGTGTGCATTATGTGGTCTGTGTGCCCATTTTTTTGACACCGTGTCTGAAAACATTTAAAAGGTTTTTTTTTTGGGTTTTTTTATATCCTCTGTTTGCGAAAGAAATAAAATATCCGTTGCATACGAAGTGTTGTCTCCGGGCCCCAGTTTAGCCAATTTAATTCCATGGGCTTCGACGTTGTATTGTTAAAAGAGCAGATTATTTGATATAAATCTACGTATTACGCTTTGTAAAACATATGTATGTAGTTTATACAAAGGGAAGATGAACTAAGTTTAGACTGCATGTTAACTTTACGTTTAACACCATATAGAGTTCTAAATTCTCAGTACAGCTGTAAAAACGCTGTAAAATGTCAATGTTTGAGAACGTATTCATTTAAATGTAGTCTGACCCTTATTTAAATTAATCTAAATATGTATATTGTATCCCAGAGGTATAAACAGGAGAACATTTATATTCAACCAAAGTCTCCTCTTTATTTCTTCATATATTTTCTCTCCTATTCCCAAGAAAATGTAAAACTGAGAATATTATCTGTTTAATATGTATAAAAATGTACAATGAAATCCGACATGTAACCATAAGGTTTTTGTTGATATTCTGACTGTTGTATGGAGTAGTTGTAGTACTACTGCTGTTGTGTGGATAAAGTACTTCCTATCTGGCATGCTACTGCAGTGAGACTTGTATGTGTATGAATGGTATCCATGCTGTGTCGCTCCTATAAGAACATTTTGTATTAAATAACACACCATTTAGACCGATTGAGACTGATTCTGGTGTGTGTGTGTGTGTGGATTATCTGTTAATATTTGTCCTATGTAAATGTAACATTTATTTTAACACAAACTTTCTTCAGGTTCAACCATTTAGTGTATTATAACATTACTTTTTGGTAATTTCTAATAGTCAGTGGAGAGAAAAGTTAAATTGTATTTGTTTTTATTCTTTCATACTTCACTCACTCACATAGTAACAGATCATGAACAACAATGTACCTGATTACAGTATTCAACATTCCTTTCATTTACATAAAGAATTTATAGTATAAAATCATCATAGAATATTATGTGACTGAATGAATGGGACTGGCTGGTACTGGAAGTTTACAGAATGCACACAGGATTCTCTCCAAGCATCTGAAGTTATTCACACACAATTCAAGAAAAAGAAACGTGAAATATATACATTTAAAAAAATATGGACAACTGTATATCACATGTGCACATTTGGCTGGAGTGCTTAACCGTCATTAATATATCGATATAACATTTGAACCCATAACAGTCCTATTGATTATAGTCCATTCAGTCGCCTTTAATCCACCTCCTCGACGGTGGGCCCCTGGGAGCCGGCCCTGGCCTGCTGTCCACAGCTTCCTGCTGACGGCTGCGCCCCCTGCTGGTACAGCCTGGAGATGATGGGTTTGCACAGGTACTCCAGATCCTTCAGCTGGTGCTCGTACTCCTCCTTCTCCGCCAGCTGGTTGCTTTCGGGGGAGGGGTGGGGCATTGGGGAGGGCGTGGTGGCGGGGGTGAGGGGGAGGGAAGAAAAGCCGGAGGCGTCATCGCATGTGCTGTATACTCACCGCGGGAGGGGCGGGAGGGCGGGGAGAGGGAGGGGGGGGGTGGGGGGGGGGCGGGGGGGTGGGGGGGGGGGGGCCGGGCGGCGGGGGGCGGGGGGGGGGGGGGGGGAGGGGGGGGATGGCCTTGTACGCAGGCAGGACGAGTGGGCTGGGCGCCACCGTAGGCGATGGCGGCGGCCGTGGGCTCGTTGATGATCCGCAGGACGTTGAGGCCGGCGATGACTCCGGCGTCCTTGGTGGCCTGCCGCTGGGAGTCGTTGAAGTAAGCCGGTACCGTGATGACGGCGTTGGACACCTTGTGACCCAGGAAGGCCTCGGCCGTCTCCTTCATCTTCACCAGGACCATGGAGGAGACCTCCTCTGGGTTGAAGGACTTGGCCTCGCCCTTGTGCTCCACCTGGATCTTGGGCTTGCCCGCGTCGCTCGTCACCGTGAAGGGCCAGTGCTTCATGTCCGCCTGCACCGCCGCGTCGTCAAACCTCCGGCCAATCAGGCGCTTGGCGTCGAACACGGTGTTGTTGGGGTTCATGGCCACCTGGTTCTTGGCCGCGTCGCCGATGAGTCTCTCGGTGTCGGTGAAGGCCACGTAGCTGGGCGTGGTGCGGTTGCCCTGGTCGTTGGCGATGATCTCCACCTTGCCATGCTGGAACACCCCCACGCAGGAGTAGGTGGTGCCCAGGTCAATACCCACCGCTACACCCTTAGCAGCAGACATCTTGCTCAGGATAAGCTGTCTGGAGGTTAGAAGCATTAGAAGTTAGAATTATGAATTATGTTAATAAACCCAACACTACAAATATGAAAATAATGTTGACAAAATAATAATGTAGGTATAATAATGAAATTAAAGTTTCATATAATTAAATAATAAAGTTTTAAAAACTTACCCTCAATATAGCCGATAATATCATCAAAATGCAATATCATTAAAATACATTGAAATTAATAAATGAATACTATGAAAGTATTCATTTAAAAACATAGATGTACAATATTCAATGTGTGTGTGAAGTGTACATATTCCCCTCTGCGTCATAACAAGGTTGTAGTGGACTTACTATTAGTTGTTAGATGTTCTCTGTGTGATGCTGTCGTCTGGGATCAGGTCCTCCGTGTTGCTATCCGGTCTCTCCGCCGACCAACTTTATATATGCGCGGCTCTCCGCCTTCTGGACGCTTCTCGAGGCGTCGCTCCGTCTGGCCAATGGGAACGCCGAGCGACGTTCTGGTCTTCCGGGGTGGTGACGTCATTTCTCAGTCAGCATTCGTCACGAACATTCGGGAATAAGAACATTGAAATCACTTTTCTGGGATATTC
>PIJE02000813.1:65781-85615 GCA_002895965.2 Coryphaenoides rupestris | reverse complement strand
GGAGCCGGCCCTGGCCTTCTGTCCACAGCTTCCTGCTGACGGCTGCGCCCCCTGCTGGTACAGCCTGGAGATGATGGGGTTGCACAGGTACTCCAGATCCTTCAGCTGGTGCTCGTACTCCTCCTTCTCCGCCAGCTGGTTGCTTTCCAGCCACAAGATGACCTGCTTGCACTTCTCCTCCACCTTCTTCCTGTCCTCCTCGCTCACCCGCTCCTTTAGTCTGTCCTCCTGCAGGCTGCTCTTCACGTTGAAGGTGTAGGACTCCAGGGCGTTCTTGGCCGCGATCTTCTCCCTCTGCTGCTCGTCCTCCACCTTGTACTTGTCGGCCTCCTGAACCATCCTATCGATGTCCTCCTTGGTCAGGCGGCCCTTGTCATTGGTGATGGTGATCTGCTCCCGTTTGCCCGTGCTCTTGTCCACCGCCGACACGTTCAGGATGCCGTTGGCGTCCACGTCGAAGGTCACCTCGATCTGGGGAACGCCCCTCGGCGCCGGCGGGATTCCCGACAGCTGAAACTTGCCCAGCAGGTTGTTGTCCTTGGTCATGGCGCGCTCGCCCTCCAGCACCTGGATCAGGACCCCGGGCTGCTGGTCGGAGTACGTGGTGAAGGTCTGCGTCTGTTTGGTGGGGATGGTGGTGTTCCGCTTGATCAGGGGCGTCATGACCCCTCCGGCCGTCTCGATGCCCAGCGACAGCGGCGCCACGTCCAGGAGCAGCAGGTCCTGGACGTTGGCCGACGTGTCGCCGCTGAGGATGGCGGCCTGCACGGCGGCGCCGTACGCCACCGCCTCATCCGGGTTGATGCTCTTGTTCAGCTCCCGGCCGTGGAACAGGTCCTGCAGGAGCTTCTGGATCTTGGGGATGCGCGTGGAGCCGCCCACCAGCACGATGTCCTGGATCTGGCTCTTGTCCATCTTGGCGTCCCTCAGGGCTTTCTCCACAGGCTCCAGGGTTCCCCGGAAGAGGTCCGAGCACAGCTCCTCAAAGCGAGCCCTGGTGATGGAGGTGTAAAAGTCGGTGCCCTCGTACAGGGAGTCGATCTCGATGCTGGCCTGGGAGCTGGACGACAGGGTCCTCTTGGCTCGCTCGCAGGCCGTGTGCAGCCGCCGCAAGGCCCTCTTGTTCTGGCCGATGTCCTTCTTGAACTTCCTGCGGGGAACTCCGTGCCACAAAGTGGTCCACCAGGCGGTGTGTCAAAGGTCCTCCACCGCCCCAGAATGGGTGTCTCCGGCCGTGGCCCCTCCACCTCGAAGATGGCCGTCCTCGCATGGTTCAGGGTATGGACACCGTCCGAAGGGTGCCTCAGCCCTGCCCAGGTTCAAAGTATCCAGGGGAGTTCGCGCTACGCCCGGCTCGGCCCTTGCTCCAGGCCGTAAGCGCGATGGCGGCTCGGCCGTGGGGCTCGTTGATGATCCCGCTAGGACGTTTGAGGCCAGGCGCATGACTCCGGCGTCCCTTGGCGGCTGCCGCTGGGAGTCGTTGAAGTAAGCCGGGTACCGTGATGACGGCGTTGGACACCTTGTGACCCAGGAAGGCCTCGGCCGTCTCCTTCATCTTCACCCAGGACATGGAGGAGACCTCCTCTGGGTTGAAGGACTTGGCCTCGCCCTTGTGCTCCACCTGGATCTTGGGCTTGCCCGCGTCGCTCGTCACCGTGGAAGGGCCAGTGCTTCATGTCCGCCTGCACCGCCGCGTCGTCAAACCTCCGGCCAATCAGGCGCTTGGCGTCGAACACGGTGTTTGTTGGGGTTCATGGCCACCTGGTTCTTGGCCGCGTCGCCGATGAGTCTCTCGGTGTCGGTGAAGGCCACGTAGCTGGGCGTGGTGCGGTGCCCTGGTCGTTGGCGATGATCTCCACCTTGCCATGCTGGAACACCCCCACGCAGGAGTAGGTGGTGCCCAGGTCAATACCCACCGCTACACCCTTAGCAGCAGACATCTTGCTCAGGATAAGCTGTCTGGAGGTAAGAAGCATTAGAAGTTAGAATTATGAATTATGTTAATAAACCAACACTACAAATATGAAAATAATGTTGACAAAATAATAATGTAGGTATAATAATGAAATTAAAGTTTCATATAATTAATAATAAAGTTTTAAAAACTTACCCTCAATATAGCCGATAATATCATCAAAATGCAATATCATTAAAATACATTGAAAATTAATAATGAATACTATGAAAGTATTCATTTAAAAACATAGATGTACAATATTCAATGTGTGTGTGAAGTGTACATATTCCCCTCTGCGTCATAACAAGGTTGTAGTGGACTTACTATTAGTTGTTAGATGTTCTGTGTGATGCTGTCGTCTGGGATCAGGTCCTCCGTGTTGCTATCCGGTCTCTCCGCCGACCAACTTTATATATGCGCGGCTCTCCGCCTTCTGGACGCTTCTCGACGCGTCGCTTCGTCTGGCCAAATGGGAATGCCCGTCGCTCCGTCTGGCCAATGGGAACGTGCGTCGCTCCGTCCTGGCCAATGGGAACGCCCGTCGCTCCGTCTGGGCCAATCGGAACGCCGAGCGACGTCATTCCTTAGTCAGCGCTGAACAAAGCTTCCAGATTCGTCGGGAACATTCGGGAATAATCCGGAACATTGAATCACTTTTTTTATTTATTTGTATTATTATTTACATTTGTATTATTCTACTGTTTATTTCTCTATTGTTTTATTCTATTGCTATGCAACCTGGCACAAGAATTTCCTTCGGGATTAATAAAGTTCTGTCTTTTCTTATCTTGTCTTATGTTATAAGCCTTAAAGAAAAACAATATAGGCAATATCTTTAGCAAACAGAATACGTTGGCAATGGTGTTGAGGAGTAGTAGGCCTATTGCACATGATATTATGAATATTGTGCATGATGATGAAAGGTAATATTGAAAGGTAATATTGAGAAGTAGTATTGCACATGATTAAGAATTTTGTACATGATGATGAAAGGTAAAATTGTCTCTCTATCTATCTATCTATGTATCTATCTATCTATCTATCTATCTATCTATCTATAGTGGTTGGGGTGTTTGACTCCCAGTTGAAAGGTGCTTAGTATGTGTATACGAGGCATCAAGATAAGATAAGATGAGATAAGATAGAACTTTATTGATCCCGAAGGAAATTCTTGTGGCAGGTTGCATAGCAATAGAATAAAACAACAGAGAAATAAACAGTAGAATAATACAAAATAAAATGTCTCCTAAGTCCTAGGAGAAGTATAAACATATATAGGCAAGATAAGATATTCAGTCAGCAAAAACCAAGAAGATGTCGCATACATCTGAATAAAGAACACACTTGTTTACTGCTTTTTTGGTTGCTATTAAGTGTCTGGAACGCAGCAATCAGGTCCTCTCCGACGTGACGTCAGCTGTCAGCGCAGAAAAACGTCACGCGAGAAAAACACACGGCACGGCTGCCACTGCGCTGCTCCTCCTCGTCTCGCGAGAGTACCGAGAAGCGGAGGAGGAGGAGGAGGGTATACTCTCGCGATAGGAGGACGAGAACGACGACGACGAGCAGGAGGTGGGTCCCCGTCCTACCTCGCTCTCTCTCTCTCGCTCTCTCTGTACTGTACTCTCGCGAGAGATAGGAGGGCCAGCAGGCAAGGCACGGCGATATTCATATTTAGCAGCAGCAGCAGCAGCGACAACAACAACACGCGTTATTAATTGATTTATTTGCGTGAACCGTGACGAAGACGGCGGAAAAAACCGCGGCGCGATTTCACCAAGACGCCAGCGCTGCGTTACGGGCGGATCACGGAGTGCAGGTACGGCGGGAATGTGTAGTAAATGCGTTGTTTTTTAGCTGGGGGGGGGGGGGGGGGGGGGGGGGGGGGGGGGCAGCAGATCTCTGTGGTTTATTAATAGCGAGCTAGCGGGCTAGCTAGCGTCTCATTAGCGCGTCTCGTCGAGGGTCTTCTGGGGGTGGGGTGGGGGGGGGTATTTTGTTTTATTGTATTTTATTTTATTGTATTTTATTTTATTTCATTTTAAAACGTGGATGAATTGTTGGTGGGGCGGTATCACAATACGAGCAAGGTAATGCTGCTGCTGCTGTGTGGCTGTGTGTGGTGTGTGTGTGGGTGTGTGTGTGTGTGTGTGTGTGTGTGTCGCTGTTATTAGCTAGCTAGCGTACCACACGTCTGAAGGAAAGCTGATCAAAACACACCATGTTATGTTACACGACACTACACTACACTACACACCCGGGGCTGGCGAATGGTGATGGTTATTCATCTGTCATAACCTAAGCCGATCTCACACCCCTTGATCAACATGTAACCTGCTGCTGCTGCCTCATCTAATCCCTACTCCTCCCCCTTTCTCCCTGTACAGCGAGGGGTCCCTCCACCCAGAATGGTGAGTATTGTGATATAATCATCATTATGGTCCAAAAATACCCGTTTCACACGTCTTAGCAAGCAGATGGCGTGTTTTTGACGTTTTCTCCAGATGCATGGATAAGCCCGTCTGTGTGTGGTAGTAGTGTGTACTCTGAACTGAAGCGGTAACTGAATCTGTGGTGATCAGACGTGTTCTGTGTTGACTGATTCCTCCACAGGCTGTGTCCTGTCTCCTCTGTGTGTGCGGTGCTCTGTAGGACACCGCGTCTGCCCTGCAAGCCCATCCCATCCCATCCCACCGGCCCTCCCTGGTCCACTCCCTTACAACAGACAACTTTTCTTGTTAAAACTATACTGATATTTTAGAAGATAATGTAGCACGGAGCGTTGTCTTGTAGAAACCTGGCCCCCTCCAAAGGCCGTGCCGCGTGGCCGTGTTGCAGTGCATTCTAACAATTCACCTTTAAACGGAAATGAAGGCAACACCAGAGCTCACACCCACGTGTAAATTCCTAGACGGATGTGCCGTGTTTACCCCTGTTCCACTCGCCCAGCTGTGCAAGCCCTCTGCGCTGTCCTCGCCGCCCAAGTGATTGGATCCTTCCTTGTTCCGTCACAGCCCCCGGGCCAATCAGGAGCATGAACGGCTCACTGCTGACCCCGCCCAGCCCCCGGGCGGCCGGCTCCTCCCTCCCTCCGTCCCCGTCTCCTTCTCCCCCCTCCCCCTCTCTCCTCCCCCTCTCCTCCAGACCCCCTCCCCTGCCCCCCCTCGTCAGCCCGCCCCCCCAGGGCCCCACCTCCTCGCTGTCCGACACGCCCACCCCCTCCCCCTCCCCGTGTCTCAGCTGGACCGAGTTCTGTGAGCTGCACGCCCGCGTCGCCGCCGGCGACTTCGCCCGCCACTTCCGGGCGTTCCTCCAGGAGAACCCCCACTACTCCCCCGACGCCGCCGGGGCCTTCTGCCGCCGATTCACCGACCGCTTCGTCCGCCACTTCCAGAGTGAGCTGGAGGGGGCCGGCCCGCCCAACTGTGTGTCCGGCAGGGAGGACATGGGGAGCTGGGCTCCCCAGACGGACCCCCACTCCCTGGAGGAGGAGGTGGTCTGCCTGCTGCCCCCACCCGGAGCCCCCGGGGGCCTGCCGCGGCCTGGGGCCAAGCAGCCCCCGGCCCGGCTGGTGCTGGAGCACCGCGGAGGAGACCGCTTCCAGGACTCGTACGCCCACACCCAGATGCTCCCTCCCTCCTCCTCCTCCTCCTGCTCCTCCTCTGTGGGCGGGAACAACGGGCGGCGGGAGGAGAGGGGAGGCGTGGCGGCTGGTAGTGAGGAGGCCCCGGTAGAGGAGGAGGAGGAGGAAGAGGAAGAGGAAGACAGCTGGCTGGGCGGGGTGCCTGTCGGCGAGGACGCCGAACGTCCGGACGAGCGGGAGGCGGAGTCCGCGGAGGACAACGCCGACTCCTCCCTCTCCTCTCAGATCCCTCCCCCCTTCTCCTCCTCGACCACGCCCCCTCCGGGCTCCAAGGGCAACGGCACGCCGGGCAGCGCGTCGTCCAAGAGCAAGCTGAAGAAGCGCTTCTCGCTGCGCAGCGTGGGCCGCAGCGTGCGTGGCAGTGTGCGCGGCATCCTGCACTGGCGCAGCTCCTCCAGCGACGCCCCCCAGAGCCCCCTCCCCTCCAGCTACAGCTACACCATGGGGGTCCACGACGCCGCCATTGCATCCTCCTCCTCCACCAAACGGACCTCCGGCACACAGCCGCCTACCCCCACGTCCTCCATGCCCGTCTCCCTCTCCCTGCCGCTCTCCCTGCCCCACTCTTCCTCCTCCTCGCTGCCGCCCTCCTCCTCCAGCAGCGCCACCTCCCTCTCCCTCTCTGAGGCGGCGCGAGACCGCCGCCGCAGCAACGGCGAGGGCGGCGAGAAGGAGAAGTGGAGCCACCGGCTGGAGAAGCTGAGGCTGTCCCGCTCGCCACCCTCCTCCGTGGGCCTCCCTGGCTCGGCCTCGCTGCCCCCCAGCAGCGCGGGGGCCTCCTCGTCCCTGGGGGCCTCCTCGCTGGGGGCCTCTGTGCGGCGGACCGGCCGGCTGGTGAGGGAGGGCGGCGTCAGCGTCAGCACCACCAACGACGAGTTGCTGGGGAGCCACGGCTTCCCGGGCTTCTCCTTCGGCCTGCTGCACCACTCCGCAGCCGCCGACGGCAACGGGGCCTCGGGCCAGGCCACGCCCACGCAGGCTCTGATCGGTGGCGGGGGCGTGGCCTGGAGGGGCGGCCGCTGGCACAAGTGTCGGCTGGTGCTGAAGGAGAGGGAGAAGGAGGGGGCGGAGCGTGGGGAGGAGTACTACCTGGAGTTCTTCATCCCTCCCAAGGTCAGTTTCTCTCTGGACATACAGAACCCCAACTCTCAGAACCCTTGAGCCTTTATAACCCCGGAGCCTTTAGAACCCCTGAGTATTTAGAAGCCCTGAGTCTTTAGAACCTGTCCCTGAGCCTTCAGAACCCGTCCCTGAGCCTTCAGAACCCATCCCTGAGCCTTTAGAACCCCTGAGTCTTTAGAACCTGTCCCTGAGTCTTTAGAACCAATCCCTGAGCCTTGAGAACCATCCCTGCATCTTTAGAAACCGTCCCTGAGCCTTTAGGACCCTTCGCTGAGTCTTTAGAACACATCCCTTATTCTTTAGAACCTGTCCCTGATTCCTTAGAATCCATCCCTGAGTGTTTAGAACTCGTCCCTGAGTCTTTAGAACTTGTCCCTGAGCCTTTAGGACCCTAACCCTTAGTTTGCAGGATCCTAATAGCCCTTAGAATACTCCCGAAGAAGTAAGCAATAATACTACTATAGTATTTCTATTACTATTGTAATTCAATACTGATACATTTGTCTTTACATTAATAATGCATTAAAGACACGTAAAAAAAAATAATACACTAGGAATACATTATAACATTAATCATAATATAATGCATTTCATTTTGAGTGGCTGAAGCACATGTTGAGTATCATGTTGTGTGTCTCTAGGGGACACGACATTGATTAGAGGCGATATATTGGTTATGGACCATTGGCATTAGTTTAGTGATATTTATTGATCATTGGGATAACCTTAGCAGAGCTTGTCATTGTAATGTTCCATCTCTCAGACCCTTTTAATTTTAAGTGC
This sequence comes from Coryphaenoides rupestris, assembly GCA_002895965.2. Classification (NCBI taxonomy): domain Eukaryota; kingdom Metazoa; phylum Chordata; class Actinopteri; order Gadiformes; family Macrouridae; genus Coryphaenoides; species Coryphaenoides rupestris. The sequence goes on along the minus strand of PIJE02000813.1, from coordinate 78,110 downwards.
AGGAAATTGGATCACCTCACTGCAATGACGTCCTTTTCGCTGTGTCATGGTGTCATGATATTTAATATATTGTGATAAGCAATGCATCCCAGATGATTATCGTAACACATGATGTGTTAATAGATTTACCAAATATCACCCTGATAGAATTCTCTAAACACCCACAAGCTAGTATAAATAAGTCATAAATAAGTATAAATAAGAAGTCCTGAATGGGCTGAAGGAGAATGTCTTCCCAGCTGAGTTCCCGTGTCAGGAATGTTTTCTGAAGCGACCACACGATGAAGCCTCTTCAAAAACTTTCGTTTCTAAAACTTGCTTAACACATTACAAACTCTGAAATCCCTCCTGTCTGTATTTAAACTTTGTTACTCTTATCTTATTTAAACTCTTACTGTAGCCCTACTTAAACTCTGACTATGTAAACGGTGTTGCTCATGACCTCTGATTTTATTTAAAGTCACAATCTTTAAGATTTTCATATAAATAAATGGCTGTTAAGTCACAAAATAGCCTATTGCGAATGAGGTGACAGGAGTGAGCCTACAGCCCACTGACAAAAGCATGTGGATTTGCCATATTATGAATGTTATGAACTGGGTCATGGTGGCAACATTCCCGGGAACAGTCGGTGACGTGTTTTCCAGTACCCGGCGTTGGTTGTTCTGGCTGAGAGGGGGAGGCGGAGCTAACGTAACAGACTTCAACTCTTCAACTCGTTTTCCGGTCTCTGCTCGTGTTGCCGGTAAACAAACTGCCCAGGAACTCTGGGAAGTGCACACCTGCAATTCCCGCCTCCCTCCTATAGGTGCCACCAAAGAGAAAACGAAACAGAAAACGTTGAGATTGCCACTTTAAAGTCGTTAATAGTCTAACTTTATTTAAACTATTGTGTTCCTCCAGGCCTCTAAGCCAAGGGTGACGGTGGCCTGCTGTTCCATCGTGGATGTTGAGGAGGCACCACCGCCCTGGAGGTGCCAGACAAGGAGAACACCTTCCTTCTCCAGGTATCCACTCCTCCTCCCCCTCCCCTACCTCCTGCAGGTAGCCTCGACCTCCTCCTCCCCCTCCTCTACTCCCCTCGCGTTCCTCCTGCAGGTATCCACCTCCTCCTCCCCTCCCCCCCCCCCCTACCTCCTGCAGGTACTCTCCACCTCCTCCTCCTCCCCTCCCCTCCCCTCCCCTTCCTCCTGCGGGTATCCACCTCCTCCTTTCCTCCTGCAGGTACCCTCCCCTCCTCCCCCCCTCCCTTTCCTCCTGCAGGTACCCTCTACCTCCTCCTCCTCCTCCCCTCCCTCCTGCAGGTACCCTCCACCTCCTCCTCCCCTCCCCTTCCTCCTGCAGGTACCCTCCACCTCCTCCTCCCCCCCTCCCTTTCCTCCTGCAGGTACCCTCCACCTCCTCCTCCCCTCCTCCCCCCCTCCCCTTCCTCCTGCAGGTACCCTCCACCTCTTCCCCTCCCCTTCCTCCTGCAGGTACCATCCACCTCCTCTTCCTCCTTCTCCTCTGCTTCATGCCACCTAGTTTATGTATGTTAATATATGGATCAACCTCTCTCTGTCTCTCTCTCTCTCTCCTCTCTCTCCCAGCTGGAGGGGGCAGTACAGTACGTGATTGAGACACGGGACGCCGTGCAGATGAGGGCGTGGCTTAGTGACATCCGAAACGGCATCTGTCTGAGGTAGCCTAGCAACGGGGACGGCAAAGACTTTATCATTTGTCATTTATCTGTCTAATTCCCTATAAGGGAGTCTAATGAATGAATGATAAAGTGTAATTTATTACATAAAGGTCACGTGTCGTAAAGTTGTGTGTGAAGGGTTGTGTGTTTGTAAAGGTACGTTTTGTTGTGTGTGTGTGTGTGTAAATGTGTGTAACGTGTTGTGGTTTGCCTCCGATAGTGAGCAGGAGGAGGGGGAGGGGCGGTGCGGGGCCCAGCTGGACATCAGCGGCACGCCGGAGTTCGGCGACCGCCTGTCTCAAGGTGAGTCCACCCACTCGCTCCAGCAGCCAATCACAACACTGCCCTGCCTCGCCGTTGAAATTGTCAAGTTAAGCCCGTCCTTTAAGCAAAACGGACGCCGTTTGTAAAATCTCAAATCTTTCACGCAGTCAGGCATGATCAGTAACCAATCAAAACTCTCGTCAGTGTGTTACGGAGGGATCGGCGGCTCCTCCCCTTTGATGGAGCCCCTCCCACCGGAGCTGCCTCCCCGCGCGCCCCTCGATGAACCGGACGGCCGGCTCCTCGGAGGGGCCGGGGCTAGCCTGGGCACACCCTTCGCCGAGACTCCCGACGCCACAGGTAATCACTTTACTGCACTCTACTGCCCTCTACTCTTCTGTACTGTACTCCACTGTAATGTGCTCTGCTTGCCCCCCCCCACAGGCTCCTTCCTGTTCTCCGAGGTCACTTCCTCCGAGACGGTGGAGCACCCACTGAGCGAGTGCCAGTGGTTCCACGGCACCTTGTCTCGCCTGAAGGCGGCGCAGCTGGTGCTGGCGGGCGGTATGGCGAGCCACGGCGTCTTCCTGGTGCGCCAGAGCGAGACGCGCCGCGGGGAGTACGTCCTCACCTTCAATTTCCAGGGCAAGGCCAAGGTAACCCCCACTTTGACATTTGACCTTTGACCTTGGCAGGGTGGGGGGGTGTGAGTGTGAGAGAATTGATTCTAAACCAAACCAGGAATCATTTTGAATAGAGAACCAATTTTGAATTGGATCGTGACAATTGGATCGTGGGGTGGGTGGGGCTGCAGCCTCACCTGGCCCAGCTAGAGTCTGCGGTGGGTGGGGCTGCACGCCTGTGGTGCATTGGCTAATCTGTGCACCACACGTTAAGTTGGCCATCGACACACACACACTCGGAGAGCGCTCGCATGCTAGCTAAGGACCGTCTGCTCCATGTAATTTTACCTGCACCCTTTTGCAATAAGCCGGTCTTTGCCCGTGTCCTTGGAGCAGCCCCGAACAAAGCCACACGCTGTGCTATTGTGAGTTACCGTAGAGTTTGTGCACCTCCCCCCCCCCAGCACCTGCGTCTGTCCCTGAACGAGGACGGCCAGTGTCGGGTGCAGCACCTGTGGTTTCAGTCCATCTACGACATGCTGGAGCACTTCCGGGTTCACCCCATCCCCCTGGAGTCGGGCGGGGCCTCGGACGTCACGCTCATCAGCTTCGTGGGCGTCACCGCCGTCAGACAGCCAGGTACGCACACACACACACACACGCACACGCGCACACCTGCACAGGTAGAGAGAGACACACACAGACAGATGGACAAGACACGTTCAGTCTCAGCCAGGTAAACACACAGACAGGTGGGGACAGAGGGATGGACAAGTAAATGCACCCCGAGACAGACAGAGTACTGACAGACAAATGGAGACAGACCACCACAAAGAGACAGACAGACAGACAGACAGACAGACAGACAGACAGACAGACAGACAGACAGACAGACAGACAGACAGACAGACAGACAGACCGACAGATGGTGAGAGACTGACACAGAGACAGACGGGTACCCAGTGAAATGGGTTCTCGTATTCAATGAAAAGTCTGTCGATTGACAGGAATTTCAACACTGTGTGTGTGTCTGTGTGTGTGTGGATCATGTGATCTGAGTCACTGTATGACATCATCATGACATCAGGACCAGCAGGATAATGTTCTGATGTGATGCCCCTCCCCCCTCCCATCCCCTCCCCTCCGCCTCCATCACACCTATGACCTCACTGTTGTTGTTGTTGTTGTGTATCCGTCCCATCATCCTTTGCAGGCCGGGACAGGGCTGGCAGCCGGCCAACAGTCTGTGATGTCATCAGCACGCGTCATCCTGACTCTCCATCAAACCCCATCTCTGACTGTGTGTAAGTGAGGCCGCCGAGCGAGAGAGCGAGAGAGAGAGAGAGCGAGAGAGAGAGAGAGCGAGAGAGAGAGAGAGCGAGAGAGAGAGAGAGAGAGAGAGAAAAAAAAACACTGAACCAGAAGACTCCAGAATGTTCCAAACCACGTTGGGACAAAAGACCCAGTGAACATCTTCTGGGATCGTGTGTGTGTGTAGTCTGGACTGATTCCATGACTCTAAAGACTCATGACTGCTGACTCCTGCCCAACCCAGACTCACCTGCTCTCATTTTCTTTCTTTCCTTCTTTCCTTCTATCTCTCGTTCTTTCCTTCTTTCTTTCCTTCTATCTTTCTTTCCTTCTATCTCTTTCTTTCCTTCTATCTTTCTTTTCTTTCTTTCCTTCTATCTCTTTCCTTCCTTCTATCTCTTTCTTTCTTTCCTTCTTTCTTTCATTCTATCTCTTTCTTTCCTTCTATCTCTCTTTCTTTCCTTCTATCTCTTTCCTTCTAGCTCTTTCTTTCCTTCTATCTTTCTTTTTCTTTCTATCTCTCTTTCTTTCCTTCTTTCTTTCCTTCTATCTCTTTCTTTCCATCCATGTCTGTCTCCCACTCCCTCTTTTGCACACTTTCTCCCTTGTTACCTATCTCTCCTTGTCTCCTTGTCTTACACTCTTCTCTTATCCTCTCTCATCATCCGTTCTCTCTCTTTCCTCCCCTCTCCTGTCTCTGTTTATATGACTTATGATACCCCCCCCCCCTCTCTCTCTCTCTCTCTCTCTCTCTCTGGGCGTGCGTGATGTAGACTTGACCAGCAGACCCCGTAGCCCCCCCCATCAGCCCCCGCCTCCTCCGCTTCCCCCCGGCCGCCCCCGCCGCCCACCCCCCGCAGGAGCGAGGGAGCGAAGGAGAGCTGGCGGGTGGAGGAGGTGCAGGACCCGGAGGCTCGGGGGGAGGAGGAGGAGGAGGTGCAGCGATAGTGGGAGGAGCTGCGGCAGCAGGAGGAGGTGCAGCAGCAACAGGAGCAGGAGGAGGAGGAGGAGGAGCACTTCCGGGGCCGGTGGTGGGGGCAGCAGCAGCAGCAGCAGGAGGAGGTGCAGGAGGAACGGGGAGCAGCGACGGAGGAGCAGAGGACTGGGAGGAGAGAGACGCCGCGCTGTTGCAGCTGGAGGGAGGTGGAGAGGCGTCGGCGAGGGCGAGGAGCGGGAGGCGGCCGCCAGAGCGCCCCGGGCCGTGGACAACCAGTACTCCTTCTTTTGATGGGGGGGCGGGCTTACTGTGAGGTGGGGTTGGGTTACCATGAAGGTAGGCGGGGCTAGAGTGGAGGAGGCGTGTTTTGTTTAGACTGAAGAGAGGAGCAGGAGGTACTAACCCTATTAAACAACCCATGACTTTAGCACGCTACAGATGGACAGGGAGAGGGGAGGGAGGGAGGAGGGAGAGGGGAGAGAGAGAGAGAGAGAGAGAGACACACACTATGACCTAACACTACATAACGGTACACTAATTTAAACCTCTACTTTAGACTGATGAGCTTGTTTCCCCTCTGGTTCAGCTGCTGGTCCTCTCAGAGTGGAACCTTTTTAGATACCTCATGGAGCTAGCAGGTTCCCTCGCTGCTATCTCTAGCTAACAGGTACCCTAGCTGCTAACTCTGGCTTAACGGGTACCCTAGCTGCTAACTCTAGCGAGCAACCTAACTACCCGAGCAGTTACCCTATCTAGCAGGTACCACAGCAGCTAGCGTCTGAAGACAAGTCAGCAACTGACCCGGGACAGCAGGTACCTGAGCAGCGAGCAGTTAACCCGAGCTAGCAGGTACCACAGCAGCTAGCGGCTAACTCTAGCTAGTTAACAGGCCAAACTGTATGCTAACCAGCGGCTAATCAGGCATTAGCATGCTAATCTGAGGGCAGAGCCAGAAAGCCGGGCTTTACCTCGGATACAGATCACCGTGGCAACTTCTCAACTCTCTCTCGCTCTCATATATATATATATAATTTCACTACACCGGGTCAAACTTGCGGAGAGATTCACTTTCTTTCAGTGACAAAACTGTAGCCATGATGATGGATGGTGGTTAAAACAAATAACAATATATTGTAAAGATAATGCGTATTTAATTTTATTTTTGTTTTTATGAAACCTTTTTATTTTGTATGTAAATGTAACATCTATTCAAACTACACCCTGTTTCAGTTCACTTCTTTGTGCCTTTTTAAAAAAAGAAAAGAAAAAATCATTTGTTTCCTGGGGAGAAGATAGTTGTGTTATGATATCGCATCCTCTTGTTCAGTTAAAAAAAAAAAAACACTCGATCGGAAGAAAATGGCTATAATAATATTAATAATAATCACAGAAAAATACTTTTTCTACTCGTGCCTTTCTGTATCTATCCCTCTTGCATCTGTAAATCTGCTCCTGATGTTTTTTTGTTTCGCTTCCAGACCATAACCTGTTGACATTTTCTCTCGTTGTCTCTCTTCTGTTATTCGGTCTCGGTATCTGTTCCCTATATGCACCTTTCTCCCCATCTCATATCTCATATCTCATCTCTCTCTCTCTCTCTCTCTCTCTCTCTCTCTCTCTCTCTCTCTCTCTCTCTCTCTCTCTCTCTCTCTCTCTCTCTCTCTCTCTCTCTCTCTCTCTCTCTTCTCTCTCTCTCTCTCTCTCTCTCTCTCTCTCTCTCTCTCCATCCCTCCTCCCCTCCTCTCTCTCTCTCTGTGTGTGTCTGTGTTTTTGTTCTCAGTTTGAAAACTGTTCGTGCCTTTCTCTCTGTCTTTTCTCTCCTCGCTGGGGCCGTGTGTTGAGGGCGGGGTGGGGCCGCTGTGGTCCCCCCCCACCCCGTGTGGTTAGTTTCAGGTACTACATTGAATTTAATGATAATGATATAATATAAATATAGTGAAACACACCTCTGGTCTTTCTGCGTTTGTTCCTTTCCACCCACCCACCTCCTAGATTGTGGTAACTGCAGAGCGGAACGTTTGAATTTGGAAAACGATGGATTGAAAAAATGTGCTTTTGTATTTTCACCACACGTCAACAATACACTTTCATTGTACAAGAGGACATTAATCACAGGCGTCTCCCAGGGCAACGGTACCCCCCCCCCCCCCTCCTTTACAACCAGGCACCAGCTGACACTCAGGGCCATAAAATAAAGGGTCAACATTATTACAACATAGTCTGTTTTCCTCAATAAAGTGACAAAAAAAGTACATAAATATGTTTTATATATGATCTATATGTATGTATACAGTATATTCATGGGGGCACATTGGGGCGGCCTGTTTATGAGTGACAGGTGTAGCGAACCAATGGGATTGAAGTAAATAAAGAGTGACGGGGAGGCTGATCAGTCCCCTTTCATCGCGGACGAGGGCGGGGCTTAGGAGCGGTGCGCTTGTTATGCTCCACAGCGAGGCGTGCGCGCGTATCACGTGGGTCACATTAGCGCTAAAATAAATTATTTTTTGGGGTTTTATTTTTTATTTCTTAATTTCTTTGGATTTCAAAGCGACGCGGGTTTAATCGGCAAAACCCAACGTGAAATACAACACTAAATGTGTGTGTGTGTGTGTGTGTGTGTGAAACCCCCCCCCCCAAAAAAAAAATAAACTAACGACGTGGTGAGAGCGCTCCTCTTTCCTTGACTCCACCCCACCCGGGGTTACCGCACGTCGTGTCCACCCGGCTGCCGGGCGAGGCGTAAACGAGCGTACCCCGTCGAGCGGCGTTTTGTTTTTGTTTTCGACGGTTTACGAGGACCGGAGACAACAGGGATGCACATGACTAAAAAGTACGTATTCGCGACGATGACGGCGGCCTTAGATTTTCAGCGGTCGGTCGGTCGGTCGGGGGGAGGGTGGTGGGGAGGTTGAGGGGAGGGTGAAGGGGTGTCGGGCGGGGGTGGGGGTGGGGGGGGCGTCGCTGGACGAGACAATGTAAAGCGAAGCTAACCGTAAGCTAGCGGCTGACAGCGGCGCCGACAGTCCCCGTAAACCGACCGAACCTGCGACACCCGCATTTACGGGGTCGAGACTGTATTAAAAAAAAAAATAACACACACACACACACATACACACACACACGTGAGGCGGTGTCAGCCGTGAGAGACGTCGGTCCCGGGGCGACGCGGCTAGCATGCGTGCTTAGCTAACTCGGGTTTATGGGGACTCACGTTGTGTTGACGTTCACACCTCTGGGATGAACCGACACACACACACACTGATATACAGCCTAGCAATGTAACATAACGTCATATTATATAATATGTCATTAAGGAGCAGGTAGGGGGCTAGGGGTCACATGTCTACAGGTGTATCATGTGCTATATTATTATTTTTTTTAATATGTCACCTCTAAATATTACCTCTCATCTCCTCTCACCATCATGTGCAATATTCTCAATAGCGTGAGCTATATTATTAATATTATGTCACCTCTAAATATTACCCTGCAATATTACCTCTCATCTCCTCCCTCTCACCGTCATGTGCAATATTCGCCAGAACGACACACTAACACTGTCCCGCTGTCCTCCTGACATCTCTCCCAGTCACCCCCGTGTTGACCTTTGACCTTTGGCCTTTCAGGACAAGGAACACAATGAAGCCTCCATCACAGTCACAGTCCTCGCCAGTAAGTAGGCCCACTGTATTATAGATTATTATATTTGACACTAACGTGACTACCGTCTTAGTGACATCACAAGTGGGAATGTCTATCTACGTGGACAGTCCCACTTGTGATGTCACTAGACGGTAGTCACGTGGCGATCGTGAAACGGCTTGCGATGGCTAATCACTCTCACACATCAGCAATAAGTACTGTAGTTATTTATAATTGTATTAAATGCCAGGGCAGTTGATACGCTTACGATGCATTATTTTGACATTGTTGGTCATTTGTTAGTCTTGCCAGCTTGTCACGAGTATGGAGATAAAGATGGGGCCATCAACGCTGCCCTCTAGTGGTGTTGTCTTCATACATGTGTTTGGTCCCCAGGTATTTGAAGGTGTTTACAACAATGCTGGGATGCTTCACATACTCACCTCTGTGGTGGTGAGTGTTGCTCCCTCCTCCCTGTCTCCCCTCCTGCTCTCTCTCCTCCTCTCTCCTCCTCCTCCTCCTCTCTCCCTCTCTCCCCCTCCTCCTCTCTCCTCCTCCCCTCTCCATCTCCTCTCTCCCTTCCTTCTCTATCTCTCTCTGTCTTCTTCTCTTTGTCTCTTGCTCTCTCTCACGCTCTCTGTCTCCTCCTCCAGCTCTCTCTCCCCTCCTCCTCCTCTCTCTCTCTTCTCTCCCTTCCCCCTCTCTGTCTCCTTGTTCTCTTTCTCTCCTCTTCTCTCTCGCTCTCTGCCTTCTTCTCTTTGTCTCTCATTCTCTCTCACTCTCTGTCTCTCGTTCTCTCTCACTCTCTGTCTCCTTCTCTAACGTGGTTTGAAACCTCCGCCCTCTAAGCCGGTCTCCTCCGCCTCCCTCCCCAGGGGGCCACGTGTGACGTGAGAGTTAAGAACGGTGCCGTGTACGAGGGGATCTTCAAGACACTCAGCTCCCAGGTGAGCAGCAGCAGCTCTGCACCGTCGGGGAGAACTGTCAACTCAACCTAACTTTACGCGCGTAGCCCTTAATCACAACGCCGGTCTAGAGATCTGACACGAAAAGAGTCATCAAAATCTTGATGTTAATGATGTTGGTTTTGTTTGAGTCTCGCTCAGCCTATGTCTTTCTCTCTCTCCCTGTCTGTCTCTATGTCTCTCTCTCTCTCCCCCTCTCCCTGTCTGTCTCTCTCTGTCTCGCCCAGTGTGAGCTGGCGGTGGATGCGGTGCACAAGAGGGGCGAGGGGGGTCCGGGAGACGGGGGTGGGGGCGGTGATGGTGGAGGGGGCGGGGGAGGGGGCGGAGGCGGGGGTCCCAGGATCGAGGACATCACGGACACCATGATCTTCAGCCCATCGGACCTGGTCACCATGACGTGCCGCAACGTGGACCTCAGCTTCGCCATCAGAGGTAGCCCCGCCCACTCCCCGCCAGGCCACTCCCACCACACGATAACCCAATCCAGTCCAGAAGTGTTGGAACTGCATCACCATCGTGTTTATAAGGTCTTCACCTGATCGTGTTTACCTTGAATAACCCGGCTAACCCCTAACCCCAGTTATGGTAGGGACCTTGTAAACGCTTTAGTCAGGTGTGTGCGTGTGTGTGCGTGCGTGTGTGAGCGAAGTGAAAACAGATTAAGGTAATATTTCCAGTAAGGAATTGGCATGTTTGCTTTGTGACCAATGTGATATTAATTGTGTGTGACATGGGGTTAATGTGTGTGTGTCTGTGTGTGTGCAGATGCCGTTCACGGACTCGGCCATCAGCAGTGGCCGGGTGAACGGGGACCAGCGGGAGAAGGTCTGCTGCGCTGGGACGGAGGAGACTCCAACGGAGAGGGGCTGGACTGGACACTGATTCTGTAAACACACGCACACACACCTGGACACGCACACACACCTGGACACCACACACACAAACCTGGACACAGGACTCTGTAAATCACACACCAAGACACAACACACCAAGACACACACACCTGGACAACACAGACAGACTTCATCTCTCTCTCTTTCCTTTTTACTGCTCCCCATCAGTTTCTCTTTGTCTATACCTCTCTCTTCCCTGTTTTCTTTCTCTCTCTCTATATCCCATATTATTAGGGGTTAACCTAATATTTAGCTAACCAACTCCCTCTTACCCTTGCCTACCCCCCCCCCACACACACACAGTCCAGCAGAGGTCCCAGTTGGAGGAGTTGAAGAAGTTTGGCAAGGAGTTTCGGGTAAGTTGAGCAAGGCGGTTTTCAAACTCTCGGCTCTCTTTTGTTTGACACACCTCTGTCCTCGCTGGTTCAGAGCATGTTGTGAACACAAGGGAGTTGGCACCGGAGACGGTGAATGTGTTCACACAATGTGCACACCGACATCTACTACTAACGCTGCAATGTTCATCTGGCTATCTGTCAGGTAAACACCTTAGGTTGGTCAAGAAATGTACTGCCTCTCATCATTATGTGCAATATTCTTAATGTCATGTCCAATACCTCTTCTACATTACCTTTCAACATTATGTGCAATATTCTTAATATTCTTTCTATCAGGTGCAATACGTCCCCTAACCATTATTATTATTATCACAGCTGTATTACACTTCAATTATGCCAAATTGTTTTCACCGTCTGAATATCTTATCTTGCCTATATATTTGTATATTTTGACTGTACATTTGTAAATCTGTTAGTTTGTTTGTATTATTCTGTTTATTTCTCTATAGTTTTATTGTACTGTATTGCTATGCAACCTGGCACAAGAATTTCCTTCAGGATGAATAAAGTTCTATCTTATCTTATCTTTAATGCAACCTATTCCCAGAGCATAATGGGGTTAAGAGAGATATACTTCATGTTCTACATCTACATATGTATTCACATGGATAACCTGACCCCTCCCTCTCTCTGCCTCTCGTCGTCATAGCTACAGCCAAGCTCCTCTCCATCTGCCGGCCCCGCAGCACCTGCCCAGGCCCCGGACTCCGCCCCCGGGCCCCTGGCCTCCCACTCCCCCCGCCTCCTCCCCCCAGGTTCTGCAGCAGCCGCCCGGGTTGCCCACCCCCACCTCCCCGGCCTCCGGCCCCGGAGGCCTGGCTGCCGGGCCCCTGGGGACGACGCCCGGGGCCCCGCAGGCCACCGCCGCCGCCACCGCTGCCGGTCCCTCCGGGGAGGAGGCCCTGCTGGAGAGCAGAGAGGCCGGCGTGCCTGCAGTGTGAGTTCCCGGTCTGATGCTGAACATCCATGCTGGTCTCAGAGAGGGGGAGAGGGTCCATGGTTTAGAGGTTCCATGGTCCAGGTGGTCCATGGTTCAGAGGGTCCTTGCTTTAGAGGGTCCATGGTTTACTGGGTCCATGGTTTAGAGCAGGGGCCACTTTTGGTTTTCAAAGTTGTCAGACGGGCCGGGCCATTAGTGGACGAGGATCACAGCGTGTAGCACCCCCCCCCCCCCCCCTCCCCGGAGACGCGCGACGAACAAGAAGTCATTTTTTCCCCGGGGGGGGGGGGGGGGGTGCTAAACGCTGTGATCCTCATCTACTGATGGCCCGGGCTCGCGCGTCTACCTCCCGTTGCGCGTCTATCCACCCCCACCCCGCGGCGGGTAACACTGTCTTGGTGCCCGTCGCGCGTCTCCGGGGGGGGGGGGGTGTGCTAGACGCTGTGATCCTCGTCTACTGATGGCCCGGCTCGCGCGTCTACACCAATAAATAATATTCAGTGAGAGCGAGCGCAGATTCCGAGCGCCGATGGCGGGAAAAAAATTATACAGTGGATAAGGCGCGGGCCAAATATAATCGGTCCCAAATTGGGCAGCCCTGGTTTAGAGTGTCAATGGTTTGGAGGGTCAATGGCTTAGAAGGTCCATGGTTTACTGGGTCCAAGGTTTACA
>PIJE02000813.1:43281-63281 GCA_002895965.2 Coryphaenoides rupestris | reverse complement strand
GCATCCCAGCATTGTTGTAAACACCTTCAAATACCTGGGGACCAAACACATGTATGAAGACAACACCACTAGAGGGCAGCGTTGATGGCCCCATCTTTATCTCCATACTCGTGACAAGCTGGCAAGACTAACAAATGACCAACAATGTCAAAATAATGCATCGTAAGCGTATCAACTGCCCTGGCATTTAATACAATTATAAATAACTACAGTACTTATTGCTGATGTGTGAGAGTGATTAGCCATCGCAAGCCGTTTCACGATCGCCACGTGACTACCGTCTAGTGACATCACAAGTGGGACTGTCCACGTAGATAGACATTCCCACTTGTGATGTCACTAAGACGGTAGTCACGTTAGTGTCAAATATAATAATCTATAATACAGTGGGCCTACTTACTGGCGAGGACTGTGACTGTGATGGAGGCTTCATTGTGTTCCTTGTCCTGAAAGGCCAAAGGTCAAAGGTCAACACGGGGGTGACTGGGAGAGATGTCAGGAGGACAGCGGGACAGTGTTAGTGTGTCGTTCTGGCGAATATTGCACATGACGGTGAGAGGGAGGAGATGAGAGGTAATATTGCAGGGTAATATTTAGAGGTGACATAATATTAATAATATAGCTCACGCTATTGAGAATATTGCACATGATGGTGAGAGGAGATGAGAGGTAATATTTAGAGGTGACATATTAAAAAAAATAATAATATAGCACATGATACACCTGTAGACATGTGACCCCTAGCCCCCTACCTGCTCCTTAATGACATATTATATAATATGACGTTATGTTACATTGCTAGGCTGTATATCAGTGTGTGTGTGTGTCGGTTCATCCCAGAGGTGTGAACGTCAACACAACGTGAGTCCCCATAAACCCGAGTTAGCTAAGCACGCATGCTAGCCGCGTCGCCCCGGGACCGACGTCTCTCACGGCTGACACCGCCTCACGTGTGTGTGTGTATGTGTGTGTGTGTGTGTTATTTTTTTTTTTAATACAGTCTCGACCCCGTAAATGCGGGTGTCGCAGGTTCGGTCGGTTTACGGGGACTGTCGGCGCCGCTGTCAGCCGCTAGCTTACGGTTAGCTTCGCTTTACATTGTCTCGTCCAGCGACGCCCCCCCCACCCCCACCCCCGCCCGACACCCCTTCACCCTCCCCTCAACCTCCCCACCACCCTCCCCCCGACCGACCGACCGACCGCTGAAAATCTAAGGCCGCCGTCATCGTCGCGAATACGTACTTTTTAGTCATGTGCATCCCTGTTGTCTCCGGTCCTCGTAAACCGTCGAAAACAAAAACAAAACGCCGCTCGACGGGGTACGCTCGTTTACGCCTCGCCCGGCAGCCGGGTGGACACGACGTGCGGTAACCCCGGGTGGGGTGGAGTCAAGGAAAGAGGAGCGCTCTCACCACGTCGTTAGTTTATTTTTTTTTTGGGGGGGGGGGTTTCACACACACACACACACACACACATTTAGTGTTGTATTTCACGTTGGGTTTTGCCGATTAAACCCGCGTCGCTTTGAAATCCAAAGAAATTAAGAAATAAAAAATAAAACCCCAAAAAATAATTTATTTTAGCGCTAATGTGACCCACGTGATACGCGCGCACGCCTCGCTGTGGAGCATAACAAGCGCACCGCTCCTAAGCCCCGCCCTCGTCCGCGATGAAAGGGGACTGATCAGCCTCCCCGTCACTCTTTATTTACTTCAATCCCATTGGTTCGCTACACCTGTCACTCATAAACAGGCCGCCCCAATGTGCCCCCATGAATATACTGTATACATACATATAGATCATATATAAAACATATTTATGTACTTTTTTTGTCACTTTATTGAGGAAAACAGACTATGTTGTAATAATGTTGACCCTTTATTTTATGGCCCTGAGTGTCAGCTGGTGCCTGGTTGTAAAGGGGGGGGGGGGGGGGGTACCGTTGCCCTGGGAGACGCCTGTGATTAATGTCCTCTTGTACAATGAAAGTGTATTGTTGACGTGTGGTGAAAATACAAAAGCACATTTTTTCAATCCATCGTTTTCCAAATTCAAACGTTCCGCTCTGCAGTTACCACAATCTAGGAGGTGGGTGGGTGGAAAGGAACAAACGCAGAAAGACCAGAGGTGTGTTTCACTATATTTATATTATATCATTATCATTAAATTCAATGTAGTACCTGAAACTAACCACACGGGGTGGGGGGGGACCACAGCGGCCCCACCCCGCCCTCAACACACGGCCCCAGCGAGGAGAGAAAAGACAGAGAGAAAGGCACGAACAGTTTTCAAACTGAGAACAAAAACACAGACACACACAGAGAGAGAGAGAGAGGAGGGGAGGAGGGATGGAGAGAGAGAGAGAGAGAGAGAGAGAGAGGAGAGAGAGAGAGAGAGGAGAGAGAGAGAAGAGAGAGAGAGAGAGAGAGAGAGAGAGAGAGAGGAGATGAGAAGGAGAGAGAGAGAGAGAGAGAGAGAGAGAGAGAGAGAGAGAAGAGAGGGGAGAAGAGGAGAGAGGGAGACAGATACCGAGACCGAATAACAGAAGAGAGACAACGAGAGAAAATGTCAACAGGTTATGGTCTGGAAGCGAAACAAAAAAACATCAGGAGCAGATTTACAGATGCAAGAGGGATAGATACAGAAAGGCACGAGTAGAAAAAGTATTTTTCTGTGATTATTATTAATATTATTATAGCCATTTTCTTCCGATCGAGTGTTTTTTTTTTTTTAACTGAACAAGAGGATGCGATATCATAACACAACTATCTTCTCCCCAGGAAACAAATGATTTTTTCTTTTCTTTTTTTAAAAAGGCACAAAGAAGTGAACTGAAACAGGGTGTAGTTTGAATAGATGTTACATTTACATACAAAATAAAAAGGTTTCATAAAAACAAAAATAAAATTAATACCATTATCTTTAACAATATTATTGTTATTTGTTTTACCACCATCATCATCATGGCTAACAGTTTGTCACTGAAAGAAAGTGAATCTCTCCCAAGTTTGACCCGGTGTAGTGAAATATATATATATATATGAGAGCGAGAGAGAGTTGAGAGTTGAGAGTTGCCACGGTGATCTGTATCCGAGGTAAAGCCCGCTTTCTGGCTCTGCCCTCAGATTAGCATGCTAATGCCTGATTAGCCGCTGGTTAGCATACAGTTTGGCCTGTTAACTAGCTAGAGTTAGCCGCTAGCTGCTGTGGTACCTGCTAGCTCGGGTTAACTGCTCGCTGCTCAGGTACCTGCTGTCCCGGGTCAGTTGCTGACTTGTCTTCAGACGCTAGCTGCTGTGGTACCTGCTAGATAGGGTAACTGCTCGGGTAGTTAGTTGCTCGCTAGAGTTAGCAGCTAGGGTACCCGTTAGCCAGAGTTAGCAGCTAGGGTACCTGTTAGCTAGAGATAGCAGCGAGGGAACCTGCTAGCTCCATGAGGTATCTAAAAAGGTTTCCACTCTGAGAGGACCAGCAGCTGAACCAGAGGGGAAACAAGCTCATCAGTCTAAAGTAGAGGTTTAAATTAGTGTACCGTTATGTAGTGTTAGGTCATAGTGTGTGTGTCTCTCTCTCTCTCTCTCTCTCTCTCCCTCTCCCTCCCTCCCTCCCTCCCCCTCTCCCTGTCCATCTGTAGCGTGCTAAAGTCATGGGTTGTTTAATAGGGTTAGTACCTCCTGCTCCTCTCCTTCAGTCTAAAACAAAACACGCCTCCTCCACTCTAGCCCCGCCTACCTTCATGGTAACCCCACCCCCACCCTCACAGTAAGCCCGCCCCCCCATCAAAAGAAGGAGTACTGGTTGTCCACGGCCCGGGGCGCTCTGGCGGCCGCCTCCCGCTCCTCGCCCTCGCCGACGCCTCCTCCACCTCCCTCCAGCTGCAACAGCGCGGCGTCTCTCTCCTCCCAGTCCTCTGCTCCTCCGTCGCTGCTCCCCGTTCCTCCTGCACCTCCTCCTGCTGCTGCTGCTGCTGCCCCCACCACCGGCCCCGGAAGTGCTCCTCCTCCTCCTCCTCCTGCTCCTGTTGCTGCTGCACCTCCTCCTGCTGCCGCAGCTCCTCCCACTATCGCTGCACCTCCTCCTCCTCCTCCCCCCGAGCCTCCGGGTCCTGCACCTCCTCCACCCGCCAGCTCTCCTTCGCTCCCTCGCTCCTGCGGGGGGGTGGGCGGCGGGGGGCGGCCGGGGGGAAGCGGAGGAGGCGGGGGCTGATGGGGGGGGCTACGGGGTCTGCTGGTCAAGTCTACATCACGCACGCCCAGAGAGAGAGAGAGAGAGAGAGAGAGGGGGGGGGGGAGAGAGAAAAGACAGGAGAGGGGAGGAAAGAGAGAGAACGGATGATGAGAGAGGATAAGAGAAGAGTGTAAGACAAGGAGACAAGGAGAGATAGGTAACAAGGGAGAAAGTGTGCAAAAGAGGGAGTGGGAGACAGACATGGATGGAAAGAAAGAGATAGAAGGAAAGAAAGAAGGAAAGAAAGAGAGATAGAAAGAAAAAGAAAGATAGAAGGAAAGAAAGAGCTAGAAGGAAAGAGATAGAAGGAAAGAAAGAGAGATAGAAGGAAAGAAAGAGATAGAATGAAAGAAAGAAGGAAAGAAAGAAAGAGATAAGAAGGAAAGAGATAGAAGGAAAGAAAGAAAGATAGAAGGAAAGAAAGAGATAGAAGGAAAGAAAGATAGAAGGAAAGAAAGAAGGAAAGAACGAGAGATAGAAGGAAAGAAGGAAAGAAAGAAAATGAGAGCAGGTGAGTCTGGGTTGGGCAGGAGTCAGCAGTCATGAGTCTTTAGAGTCATGGAATCAGTCCAGACTACACACACACACGATCCCAGAAGATGTTCACTGGGTCTTTTGTCCCAACGTGGTTTGGAACATTCTGGAGTCTTCTGGTTCAGTGTTTTTTTTTCTCTCTCTCTCTCGCTCTCTCTCTCTCTCGCTCTCTCTCTCTCTCGCTCTCTCGCTCGGCGGCCTCACTTACACACAGTCAGAGATGGGGTTTGATGGAGAGTCAGGATGACGCGTGCTGATGACATCACAGACTGTTGGCCGGCTGCCAGCCCTGTCCCGGCCTGCAAAGGATGATGGGACGGATACACAACAACAACAACAACAGTGAGGTCATAGGTGTGATGGAGGCGGAGGGGAGGGGATGGGAGGGGGGAGGGGCATCACATCAGAACATTATCCTGCTGGTCCTGATGTCATGATGATGTCATACAGTGACTCAGATCACATGATCCACACACACACAGACACACACACAGTGTTGAAATTCCTGTCAATCGACAGACTTTCATTGAATACGAGAACCCATTTCACTGGGTACCCGTCTGTCTCTGTGTCAGTCTCTCACCATCTGTCGGTCTGTCTGTCTGTCTGTCTGTCTGTCTGTCTGTCTGTCTGTCTGTCTGTCTCTTTGTGGTGGTCTGTCTCCGTTTGTCTGTCAGTACTCTGTCTGTCTCGGGGTGCATTTACTTGTCCATCCCTCTGTCCCCACCTGTCTGTGTGTTTACCTGGCTGAGACTGAACGTGTCTTGTCCATCTGTCTGTGTGTGTCTCTCTCTACCTGTGCAGGTGTGCGCGTGTGCGTGTGTGTGTGTGTGTGCGTACCTGGCTGTCTGACGGCGGTGACGCCCACGAAGCTGATGAGCGTGACGTCCGAGGCCCCGCCCGACTCCAGGGGGATGGGGTGAACCCGGAAGTGCTCCAGCATGTCGTAGATGGACTGAAACCACAGGTGCTGCACCCGACACTGGCCGTCCTCGTTCAGGGACAGACGCAGGTGCTGGGGGGGGGGAGGTGCACAAACTCTACGGTAACTCACAATAGCACAGCGTGTGGCTTTGTTCGGGGCTGCTCCAAGGACACGGGCAAAGACCGGCTTATTGCAAAAGGGTGCAGGTAAAATTACATGGAGCAGACGGTCCTTAGCTAGCATGCGAGCGCTCTCCGAGTGTGTGTGTGTCGATGGCCAACTTAACGTGTGGTGCACAGATTAGCCAATGCACCACAGGCGTGCAGCCCCACCCACCGCAGACTCTAGCTGGGCCAGGTGAGGCTGCAGCCCCACCCACCCCACGATCCAATTGTCACGATCCAATTCAAAATTGGTTCTCTATTCAAAATGATTCCTGGTTTGGTTTAGAATCAATTCTCTCACACTCACACCCCCCCACCCTGCCAAGGTCAAAGGTCAAATGTCAAAGTGGGGGTTACCTTGGCCTTGCCCTGGAAATTGAAGGTGAGGACGTACTCCCCGCGGCGCGTCTCGCTCTGGCGCACCAGGAAGACGCCGTGGCTCGCCATACCGCCCGCCAGCACCAGCTGCGCCGCCTTCAGGCGAGACAAGGTGCCGTGGAACCACTGGCACTCGCTCAGTGGGTGCTCCACCGTCTCGGAGGAAGTGACCTCGGAGAACAGGAAGGAGCCTGTGGGGGGGGGCAAGCAGAGCACATTACAGTGGAGTACAGTACAGAAGAGTAGAGGGCAGTAGAGTGCAGTAAAGTGATTACCTGTGGCGTCGGGAGTCTCGGCGAAGGGTGTGCCCAGGCTAGCCCCGGCCCCTCCGAGGAGCCGGCCGTCCGGTTCATCGAGGGGCGCGCGGGGAGGCAGCTCCGGTGGGAGGGGCTCCATCAAAGGGGAGGAGCCGCCGATCCCTCCGTAACACACTGATGAGAGTTTTGATTGGTTACTGATCATGCCTGACTGCGTGAAAGATTTGAGATTTTACAAACGGCGTCCGTTTTGCTTAAAGGACGGGCTTAACTTGACAATTTCAACGGCGAGGCAGGGCAGTGTTGTGATTGGCTGCTGGAGCGAGTGGGTGGACTCACCTTGAGACAGGCGGTCGCCGAACTCCGGCGTGCCGCTGATGTCCAGCTGGGCCCCGCACCGCCCCTCCCCCTCCTCCTGCTCACTATCGGAGGCAAACCACAACACGTTACACACATTTACACACACACACACACAACAAAACGTACCTTTACAAACACACAACCCTTCACACACAACTTTACGACACGTGACTTTATGTAATAAATTACACTTTATCATTCATTCATTAGACTCCCTTATAGGGAATTAGACAGATAAATGACAAATGATAAAGTCTTTGCCGTCCCCGTTGCTAGGCTACCTCAGACAGATGCCGTTTCGGATGTCACTAAGCCACGCCCTCATCTGCACGGCGTCCCGTGTCTCAATCACGTACTGTACTGCCCCCTCCAGCTGGGAGAGAGAGGAGAGAGAGAGAGAGACAGAGAGAGGTTGATCCATATATTAACATACATAAACTAGGTGGCATGAAGCAGAGGAGAAGGAGGAAGAGGAGGTGGATGGTACCTGCAGGAGGAAGGGGAGGGGAAGAGGTGGAGGGTACCTGCAGGAGGAAGGGGAGGGGGGGAGGAGGGGAGGAGGAGGTGGAGGGTACCTGCAGGAGGAAAGGGGAGGGGGAGAGGAGGAGGTGAGTACCTGCAGGAGGAAGGAGGTGAGGAGGAGGTGGGGGGTACCTGCAGGAGGGAGGGGAGGAGGAGGAGGAGGTAGAGGGTACCTGCAGGGGAGAAAGGGAGGGGAGGGAGGGGAGGGGGAGGAGGAGGAGGTGGATACCTGCAGGAGGAACGCGAGGGGAGTAGAGGAGGGGGAGGAGGAGGTCGAGGCTACCTGCAGGAGGTAGGGGAGGGGAGGAGGAGGTGGATACCTGGAGAAGGAAGGTGTTCTCCTTGTCTGGCACCTCCAGGGCGGTGGTGCTCCTCACATCCACGATGGAACAGCAGGCCACCGTCACCCTTGGCTTAGAGGCCTGGAGGAACACAATAGTTTAAATAAAGTTAGACTATTAACGACTTTAAAGTGGCAATCTCAACGTTTTCTGTTTCGTTTTCTCTTTGGTGGCACCTATAGGAGGGAGGCGGGAATTGCAGGTGTGCACTTCCCAGAGTTCCTGGGCAGTTTGTTTACCGGCAACACGAGCAGAGACCGGAAAACGAGTTGAAGAGTTGAAGTCTGTTACGTTAGCTCCGCCTCCCCCTCTCAGCCAGAACAACCAACGCCGGGTACTGGAAAACACGTCACCGACTGTTCCCGGGAATGTTGCCACCATGACCCAGTTCATAACATTCATAATATGGCAAATCCACATGCTTTTGTCAGTGGGCTGTAGGCTCACTCCTGTCACCTCATTCGCAATAGGCTATTTTGTGACTTAACAGCCATTTATTTATATGAAAATCTTAAAGATTGTGACTTTAAATAAAATCAGAGGTCATGAGCAACACCGTTTACATAGTCAGAGTTTAAGTAGGGCTACAGTAAGAGTTTAAATAAGATAAGAGTAACAAAGTTTAAATACAGACAGGAGGGATTTCAGAGTTTGTAATGTGTTAAGCAAGTTTTAGAACGAAAGTTTTTGAAGAGGCTTCATCGTGTGGTCGCTTCAGAAACATTCCTGACACGGGAACTCAGCTGGGAAGACATTCTCCTTCAGCCCATTCAGGACTTCTTATTTATACTTATTTATGACTTATTTATACTAGCTTGTGGGTGTTTAGAGAATTCTATCAGGGTGATATTTGGTAAATCTATTAACACATCATGTGTTACGATAATCATCTGGGATGCATTGCTTATCACAATATATTAAATATCATGACACCATGACACAGCGAAAAGGACGTCATTGCAGTGAGGTGATCCAATTTCCTGCACTTAAAATTAAAAGGGTCTGAGAGATGGAACATTACAATGACAAGCTCTGCTAAGGTTATCCCAATGATCAATAAATATCACTAAACTAATGCCAATGGTCCATAACCAATATATCGCCTCTAATCAATGTCGTGTCCCCTAGAGACACACAACATGATACTCAACATGTGCTTCAGCCACTCAAAATGAAATGCATTATATTATGATTAATGTTATAATGTATTCCTAGTGTATTATTTTTTTTTACGTGTCTTTAATGCATTATTAATGTAAAGACAAATGTATCAGTATTGAATTACAATAGTAATAGAAATACTATAGTAGTATTATTGCTTACTTCTTCGGGAGTATTCTAAGGGCTATTAGGATCCTGCAAACTAAGGGTTAGGGTCCTAAAGGCTCAGGGACAAGTTCTAAAGACTCAGGGACGAGTTCTAAACACTCAGGGATGGATTCTAAGGAATCAGGGACAGGTTCTAAAGAATAAGGGATGTGTTCTAAAGACTCAGCGAAGGGTCCTAAAGGCTCAGGGACGGTTTCTAAAGATGCAGGGATGGTTCTCAAGGCTCAGGGATTGGTTCTAAAGACTCAGGGACAGGTTCTAAAGACTCAGGGGTTCTAAAGGCTCAGGGATGGGTTCTGAAGGCTCAGGGACGGGTTCTGAAGGCTCAGGGACAGGTTCTAAAGACTCAGGGCTTCTAAATACTCAGGGGTTCTAAAGGCTCCGGGGTTATAAAGGCTCAAGGGTTCTGAGAGTTGGGGTTCTGTATGTCCAGAGAGAAACTGACCTGGACACTGATTCTGTAAACACACGCACACACACCTGGACACGCACACACACCTGGACACACACACACACCTGGACACAGACTCTGTAAACACACACCAAGACACACACACCAAGACACACACACCTGGACACACACACACCTGGACACACATACGCACACCTGGACACAGACACTGTAAACACACACCTGGACACACACCAAGACACACACCAAGACACACACACACACACACACACACCTGGACACAGACTCTGTAAACACACACCTGGACACACACCAAGACACGCACACCTGGACGGACACACACACACACACCTGGACACACACACCTGGACGGACACACACACACCTGGTCACACACACACCTGGACGGACACACACACACACCTGGAGACAGACTCTGTAAACACACACACATGCACGCACACACACATGGACGCAGACTCCATAAACACAGACCCAGACTTCAACTTCATATACAGTGTATATATATACACAATATATATATATATATACATATACATACTGTATATATCCATTCCTTGATTTTGTGTGTGTGTGTGTGTGTGTGTGTGTGTGTGTGTGTGTGTGTGTGTGTGTGTGTGTGTGTGTGTGTGTGTGTGTGTGTGTGTGTGTGTGTGTGTGTGTGTGTGTGTGTGTGTGTGTGTGTGTGTGTGTGGTACGACAGTGTGGCGCGTGATGTTGTCAACGAGGAGACGTACGGAATCAAGTCCACTTACGACTCCAACCTGTCCATGTACACGTAAGAGAGACACACACACACACACACACACACACACACACACAGCCCCCCAACACACACACATGCACGAAGGGAGGGAGGGTGGGAGGCAGGGAGGGATGGAGAGAGGGAGGGAGGAAGGGAGGGAGGGAAGACAAGCAAACACTATACTGTATATCTGTGGGCATATATTCTATATGTTAATGTGTTCCCAGCGTTCCTCTGGAGCGGGGGTCCTCTGAGTCGTTCCGTCAGCGGGAGGCGCGCGCCGCCCGGCTGGCCAGCGAGATCGAGGGCAGCGCCCAGTACCGCCGCCGCGTGTCCCTGGAGAACGACGACGGCAAGAGCGAGGAGGACAAGTACAGCGCCGTGACGCGGGAGAGGGAAGGCCGCGCCAGCCCCGGGTTCTCCGCCATCACCAGGTGACCGCCGCCGCCGCCGCCGCCGTGGCAACCCCTAGTGTGCGCGTATGTGTGTGTGCACACCAGGTACCCGTCAGCATGGTAACCAGCATCAGTCGGTCACATTGGCCGGCTGGCAGTTTATTGAGTTTTTACTTTTTAGTTGTTTTTTTTGTTTGTTTTAAGATTCATTCTCTCGTGTTTCTGTTTTTTATTTTTAAGAGAATACACCTGAACAGCAGCATCTTTAAGCAAGTGTCATCGCATTCACTGTTTCTGATTGGCCAAGCAATGTCTGCTTATCCATCACAAAATGTCTTTCCCCCCCCCCCATCTCCTCTCTTCTCCTCCTCTCCTCCTCTCCCCCCCACCGCTCCTCTTCCCTCCATCTCCCTCCCCCCCATCTCCTCTCTTCTCCTCCTCTCCTCCTCTCCCCCCCCCTCCTCTTCCCTCCATCTCCCTCTCTCCCCCCTCCTCTCCTCCTCCCCTTCCAGGGAGGGCCGATACATCCCCCTACCCCAGCGGGCCAGGGAGATGGGCATGTCCCCTGGCAGCCTGAGGGGCGGAGCCTCTGCCCGGCCCGGCGGCCCCGCCTCCTCCAGGCACCCCGCCCCCAACTCCTCCTCCCCGAAGCCGACAGGAGCTGACAGGAGCAGCCCCCTCTCCGTCAGGACGGCCTACTCTCCCCACCAATCGCAGGCCAGCCCCCCCGCGGCCAGCAGCCCACCCTGCTCCAATCACGCGGCTCCATGGGTTCCCAGGTGCTCCACGCCGGGCCCTCTCTGGTGGCCCCGTCCCCCTACCCCCAGTCCTACCTGCAGTACGCCCTGCCCCCCCACTACCCCGGACAGGTAGGGGCCTCTCCGTAGTCCTCTCCATCCTAGGAACAACCATCTGGGAAGAACTAATCGTACTTAGCATTGTTTAGCATATTGTATGTTCTTAGATGTTGGTACTGTACTCAGAATGGCACGTCTGCTCTTATCCCAGATATTATGCAGGCAACGCAGCAATTATGAAACTCGTTCTATTAACCTCGCAAATATGAATGCTTGAAACCTGCTCTATTCTTATCTTTATGTACCACAGTGATATATTGCTGTCTCTCCTTCAACAAATGTACTCTTTGTAAGTCGCTTTGGATAAAAGCGTCTGCCAAATGCCCCTAAATGTAAATGTAAATGTAAGAAGAACAATAATTTTTTCTCCAGATTCGTCGATTTTTTTTTTTTCAGTGAAAATGAAGATGAAATAATTAATGATCAATCGCATAATATTGACATGTAGGATGTTTGACACTTTTATCCTGAGAGACTTACAATAAGTACATTTGACGAAAGACAGACAGCAATATTTATCGCTGTGGTACCTAAAGTATATATATATAAAGTATACAGTATATGTCAAAATAATTGATAATTGAAATATGAACTATGACCCCCCCCCCACCAGCACATGTACTCCGTGCTGCCGGGAGGGACTAGGATGCTGACCTCAGGGGCCCCTCCCCAGGCCATGGGCCCCGCCGGCCCCCAGTACCCGGGCCAGGCCGATGCCTCCCAGGGCCAGCAGCAGACCATGTATGGTAAGCGACGGCGGGGGAGTGGAGAGGAGTCTCTCATGTGCCACGCGTCTAAATGACTAAATATTAATAATAATACTCATAATAACGGAAAGGAAATCTGTCTTTCAGCCCCCCAGACGTTCTCTGGAACTCTGCACCACCCCCAGCCCTCCAGCACCCCCCACAGGAAGTCAGCCCCCACCCCAGCATGCTGCTCCAAGCCCCGCCCACTCCCAGGTAGGTGCAAGCGGAGCAGCTACATAAAGCATCGGTGTCTCTAAACAGTCTGACTCGACGTTAACCTCCACCTCCTCCTCCTCCTCCTCCTCCTCCAGGCCGGCCAGGGGCCCCCCCAGGCCCACGCACTCTACCACACGGGGCAGCTGTCCGGGGCCCCGGGCCACAGCTCCCCCCAGGCCTCCTTCTCCATGCCGGGCTACAGCCTCCCGCCCCACCAGAGCCTGCCCCACTCCTTCACCCAGATCAGCCAGCTGGCCCAGGTACGCCTTCCGGAAGGGTGACCGCTGCCCTAAGACTACGCTGCTGTTTAGGCGAAAGCCGTCGACATGAGATACTGGATTGTGTTTGACGACAGTGAGCGTGATTAGCCATGACAAGCCGTTTCACCATTGGCACGTGACTAAAATTGGCATTGTGACATCACAAGTGGGAGTGTGGTGTCCACCTAGATGTATGCTGACTAGATCGGTTTTCAGTGGACACTCCCACTTGTGATGTCACAATGCCAATTTTAGTCACATGACAATTGTGAAATGGTTCATCATGTAGTATACCAATGTGAGACGGAGGTATTTACATTTAAACGCCGATGTTTCTCCCCCCTCCGCCCAGGCCCACGTGGCAGGAGGGATGACGGCGCACCACCACCACCCCCCCGCGGGCCACGGACCCCCGCCCGTCATGCTGCACTACGGACCGCCGCAGCACGCGGCTAGCCCCGCCCCCCAGCACCCCAGCACCCCCCAGCAGCAGGCGGCGCACCAACACTTCTACATGGGACCCCACCAAGGTGAGGACACGCCCACAGGGACGACACGAGGAGAGAGAGAGAGAGCGAGAGAGAGAGAGAGAGAGAGAACGCCCGACTGGTGGTGTAACCGGGGGGGGGGCCTGTAAAGCGTCCACCTGGTGGTGTAACCGGGGGGCCCCGTAAAGCATCCACCATGTCACACTAACTCTCTCTCTCTCTCTCCCCCTCTTCTCTCCCAGCTGTTCAGGTGCAGGGTCACCCCTCTCAGCAGTTGTCCTTCCACCCGGCTGGAAACTGAACCCTGAAACACATGCCACCGCTCCTCCCTGACCCCCCGGAAG
Organism: Coryphaenoides rupestris; assembly: GCA_002895965.2. NCBI lineage: Eukaryota > Metazoa > Chordata > Actinopteri > Gadiformes > Macrouridae > Coryphaenoides > Coryphaenoides rupestris. Next base: position 49,757 of record PIJE02000813.1, on the reverse strand, counting down.
GCGTGTCAACACTACCCCCCCCCCACCCCACCCTCACTCCACATTCCCGCCTCTAGCCAACACCTGACGAAACAAACTCATTTTAATCCATTTTAGCCCTTCTTTTACTAAAGAGAGTAGAACGAGTCTTCCTCTGGGGTTTGCAGAAGGGGCTAGAGGAGAGAGAGAGGAAGAGCACGATGAAGAGCTCCACCCTGAAGGCAGACACCTCTTCATAAATAATGACAAATAAAAAAATACACTTTTCAATCTCAACCCCCGGCGTTTCCCGCCCAAAGTGTGATTCATTTCCCGCCCGACGACGTCTCGTTTAAACGCACAAACAAACGATCAAGGTTGTTGAGGTGAGGAAGATGAGTTTAATTAGCACAACATGTAAATACAACTATGAACATTCTCAGGAGGGTCAGCAGGCCTATACTGTAGTAAACATTAACATAGCATCCACTTCAGCCAATCACAGCGGAGTCACTTCCCAACAGCCAATCATTCATTGGACTGTATGTGAAGTGACTGGGTACATAGAAAAGCGCTATATAAATTAAACGTATTATTATTATTATTATTATTAATTGATTCAGTTCAATGGCACGCTGCACTGCATTTGAAAGGTGCAATGGTGTAGGATAATTAGCTCTTACACATTGCACCTTTTAAAAAGGACATATTATGCCACCGGGTGTGAGCGTGATTAAACATCGCGAGCCGTTTCACAATTGGTGGACTGTACTGCATCGACCGGTACACTGATCTAGTCAGCGTACACCTAGGTGGACGTTCCCACTTGTGATGTCACTAGACGGTCGTCACGTGGCAATTCGGTGGGAAACGGCAATTTTTTTTTGGCAAACGGCTCATCACACTCACACCCGGTGGCGTAATAATATGTCCCCTTTAAAGGAGACCCAAACCTCCAGAACCCTTCCCTCCACGATGTGTTCGTTGTGAGGCCGCCGGCTCCCCTGTCGACACGCCTTCAACTCGGCGTCAGTCCGCAGGGGAGCAGGCGTGTCGCAGTAACACTTGATCTGCAGGTGACCTGGTAACTACATCAGCCAGTCAGAGGCCGCGCATTGCAGTCGCACGTGTTAACCTGTAGAGGGAGTCGCATACTGTACATCTACAGGTATGCGGGTGGGTTTGCGTCTCCTTTAAGACATGATTGGGTCAATACCGTATTAGAACCAATGGTTTCCATTCCTTATCAGCAGCAGGCTGATATTCCAACATTTAGACAGAGCCTGCGTCTTTCAACACAAACTCGACAGCTTTTCCGGTGAGCCGTGATGTCATAATTGTCTCTCCCACGACCGGCAGAAACACCGGATCAAATAGAAGATGGGTGGAGGCCTTGGAGGTCAGTCGTCTGAAAAGGGATGCGGGACATGATTGAGTGATGGGTAGGAGACAGTCAAGGTAGGTTGTCTCTTGAAGGTGTCGTCCTACTGGTTGGTTGACATACCCGGTAGTTCACTTTCCCACCATCCTCCGTCTGTAGAAAATATTAGTAGTCAAATTAAACATTGACAGTAATATTGAACACTATTATTCATTAAATATTGGTATTTATAAAAAATTCTATTGGGTAGGTCTTGGTTTGTTGTACTTCTAGTAAGGTTTGGAAATGTACTCTCAGGGACGTCATGTGTTTAGTAATAATAATAATAAAATTAAAAGAGTTTAATGTTTTCATGATAATTAAAAGCACTTGATATTTAGGGTTAGTTAATTTCATCAAAACATTATTCCTATTCAAGTCACCTGAGTCCATAGGGCCCACGTTGACGTAGTCCTCTGTGGAGAAAGGTAAATGGATTGCATTATATATCACTTTTATCCAAAGTGCTTTACAGTATCGCCTCACATTCACCCATTCATACACCGACGGCGGTGCCAACCATGCAAGGTAACAACCAACACGTCAGGAGCAGGTAGGGTTAGGTGGTGTCTTGCTCAGGGACACCTCCACACTTAGCTAGGAGGAGCAGGTAGGGTTAGGTGGTGTCTTGCTCAGGGACACCTCCACACTTAGCTAGGAGGAGCAGGTAGGGTTAGGTGGTGTCTTGCTCAGGGACACCTCCACACTTAGCTAGGAGGAGCAGGTAGGGTTAGGTGGTGTCTTGCTCAGGGACACCTCCACACTTAGCTAGGAGGAGCAGGTAGGGTTAGGTGGTGTCTTGCTCAGGGACACCTCCACACTTAGCTAGGAGGAGCAGGTAGGGTTAGGGTGGGTCTTGCTTCAGGGGACACCTCCACCACATTAGCTAGGAGGAGCAGGTAGGGTTAGTGGTTGTCTTGCTCAGGGAACACCTGCCACACGTAGCTAGGAGGAGCAGTAGGGTTAGGTGGTGTCCTGCTCAGGGACAACTCCACACTTAGCTAAAGCAGGTAGGGTAGGTGTGTGTCTTGCTCAGGGACACCTCCAGGACTTAAGCTAGGAGGGGGGAGGAGCCCGGGGATCCAAACCAGCGACCTTTCCTGTTGCCAGACAACCGGTTCTTTATACCTTCCTGAGCTACTGCCGCCATGAACACATAACACAGTCAGGTTCGCCACGTTGTCAGCCATGAAGGAGCCGTGTGGAACAGCTTATGATGTGACCAATCATGACCTCCAGACATGACCTCGCAGCCAATCACGACAGTGTTATGCAGTAAGCGTTGCAAACGTCGGACGATCGACGTCGAAGAAATCACAAGAGTCTCGTCTCGGACATCCTAGCCCTGTAGCTGTAGCCTCCACAGGATGTGACATCATTCACGACCCACCTGCGTCGTGGTTCTGGTTCACGTCCTGGTCCTCGCTCCAGTTCACGTAGTCGCCCTCGGTCCCTGGGAACCAAATGGTGTGAACATTTCTTTTACTTTTTATAGTTAGTAAAAGTTAGTATAGTTTCTATAGTATGTTTTTACAGAGATACAACCACTTACTTTTGCTTTGTTATCATTGTAAGTGCATTTTTATTTTAAATGTGCACCGCTTTAAAATATGCACCGCAAAATATGCACCACTTTCAAACATTGTACAGTACAGTACACGGCGCTCAGCTAATGTACTGTAGTGTAGTGTGTGGCGTTCGGAGGGTAGGAGCAATAAAGTCGTCCACCAGTCATACCTGCCCCAGAGCCCCCGTCCGGAGGATCCTCACAAGGGCTGTCGTAGGACACCACATCACTGAGAGAAGAACACGAAACCACAGCATCATTAACATCAATATTATCTTTCATATAAAAAGAAAAAGATGAACACATATTCTTCAATTATTCAATTCAGTAACCAATCATTTCTTTTCTTTTTTTTTACCAATGCTCAGAGAAAACATGGAAAGCAGATATGTGTATATGCATCTCCTCAGTCATTTTTTTTAAATGATCAATAATTCAATCAATAAATATTAACTCATGGATACAGGCCCGGCTGCGTGGATTATGAATGTACCGGTATGTTTGTTATATAACAGGACGGTAAGAAACTTACATGTAATCCTCCAATTCTGTGAAACAACAAGTAATACGTGTTAATACACACATAATTATGATACATAATTGTGTCATATATTGGATATTATCTGTAGTTCATGGTGAAGACAAAGGTAAAAATTACCTTCCACTGGAGTGATGTAACTTGGAATACTCTCTGCAAGGAAGAGATTAAGATGATAAAAACCATATCGTCACCTCGACACCTCGACTTTTCTACCGTACTTTAGATTTTTTACTTTTCTTTTCATATTAACTTGTTATTTTAACGATGTTTCATGAAATATAAATAGCTTTGACAAGGCAGTGTTTGGATACAGTGCTGCCAAGAAATGTTTTTTTGAACTGACAGACAGGCAGGCGTACAGACAGACAGACAGACAGACAGACAGGCAGAAGGAAAGAAGGTAGGGTTAGGTGGTGTCTTGCTCAGGGACACCTCCACACTTAGCTAGGAGGAGCAGGTAGGGTTAGGTGGTGTCTTGCTCAGGGACACCTCCACACTTAGCTAGGAGGAGCAGGTAGGGTTAGGTGGTGTCTTGCTCAGGGACACCTCCACACTTAGCTAGGAGGAGGGGGAGGAGCCCGGGGATCGAACCAGCGACCTTCCTGTTGCCAGACAACCGCTCTTATACCTCCTGAGCTACTGCCGCCCATGAACACACAACACAGTCAGGTCGCCACGTTGTCAGCCATGAAGGAGCCGTGTGGAACAGCTTATGATGTGACCAATCATGACCTCCAGACATGACCTCGCAGCCAATCACGACAGTTGTTATGCAGTAAGCGTGCAAACGTCGGACGATCGACGTCGAAGAATCACAAGAGTCTCGTCTCGACATCCTAGCCCTGTAGCTGTATCCTCCACAGGATGTGACATCATTCACGACCCACCTGCGTCGTGGTTCTGGTTCACGTCCTGGTCCTCGCTCCAGTTCACGTAGTCGCCCTCGGTCCCTGGGAACCAAATGGTGTGAACATTTCTTTTACTTTTTATAGTTAGTAAAAGTTAGTATAGTTTTATAGCTAAATATTATGTTTTTACAGAGATACAACCACTTACTTTTGCTTTGTTATCATTGTAAGTGCATTTTTATTTTAAATGTGCACCGCTTTAAAATATGCACCACTTTCAAACATTGTACAGTACAGTACACGGCGCTCAGCTAATGTACTGTAGTGTAGTGTGGTGTTCGGAGGGTAGGAGCAATAAAGTCGTCCACCAGTCATACCTGCCCCAGAGCCCCCGTCCGGAGGATCCTCACAAGGGCTGTCGTAGGACACCACATCACTGAGAGAAGAACACGAAACCACAGCATCATTAACATCACTATTATCTTTCATATAAAAAGAAAAAGATGAACACATATTCTTCAATTATTCAATTCAGTTACCAATCATTTCTTTGCTTTTTTTTTACCAATGCTCAGAGAAAACATGGAAAGCAGATATGTGTATATGCATCTCCTCAGTCATTTTTTTTAAATGATCAATAATTCAATCAATAAATATTAACTCATGGATACAGGCCCGGCTGCGTGGATTATGAATGCATGTTTGTGAGTAGCGCGGTAAAGAAACCTACATGTTGTCCGTCGGTTCTGTGAAACAACAAGTAATACGTGTTAATACACACATCATATACCATATATGTCATATATTGGATATTATCTGTAGTTCATGGTGAAGACAAAGGTAAAAATGACCTTCCACTGGAGTGATCCAACTTGGAATACACTCTGCAAGGAAGAGATTAAGATGATAAAAACCATATCAGGACTTTATGAATATCCAAACAGAGTTGAACTCGTCACCTCACCTTTCGACTTTTCTACCGTACTTTAGATTTTAACTTTTCTTTTCATATTAACTTGTTATTTTAACGATGTTATTTTATGTTGTATAAATAGCTTTGACAAGGCAGTGTTTGGATACAGTGCTGCCAAGAATTTTTTTTTTAACTGACAGACAGACAGACAGACAGACAGAAGGACAGACAGGCAGAAGGACAGAACAGACGGACAGACGGACAGGCAGAAGGACAGAACGGGAATCGAACCATTACCTGTTGACGTGATGAAAGGGTGTCGCTCTTGAGCCTCTGGAGAACTGAGGAACACACACACACACACACACACATACACACACACACTCAATTTCTGAATAGATATTGTGTGTGTGTGTGTGTGTGTGTGTGTGTGTTTCACTCACAAGTGGTGAATGGGAGGGAGGGGGGAGTGAGGGGTGTAGTCTCTGGTTGTGTGTTTGCCTGAGGAAGACAAAACAACCTGTTAGTGTTCGTCGTCATCGTCATCCTCACCACCCTCTTCATCACCCCCCCCCCACCCCCCACCCCCTTGCATCACCCGCTGAGACAGGTCACGTGACCAGTGACTCTTCGTCATCACTTCCTGTGTGGTTTCTGGAGGACTTCCTGCCTTCCTACATCAAGATGGCCGCTCACACACAGTCTTTAGCGAGGAGGAGCCGGAGTACTCAAAAACCCCAAGTAGTACTATGGTACTGTTTAGTACAGCAGAGGTACCCTACAAGATGTTGTACACTATTCTCTTCACTAAATATTAAGTAACAGGTAGAAATACTTCAATTACTTTAAAAAGAAAATGACACAACACACAGTCAGGTCTCCACGTCGTCAGCCATGTGGAACAGCTGATGATCTGACCAATCATGACCTCCAGACTTTGCGGCCAATCACGACAGTTGTTATGCAGTCAGCGTGCAAACGTCGGAGTCAAAGAATCACAAGAGTCACGTCTCCACATCCTCGCCCTGCCGCTGTATCCGCAGGATGTGACGTCATTCACGACCCACCTGCGTCGTTCTGGTTCCGGTCCTGGTTGTCCACGTTCACGTAGTCGCCCTCGGTCGCTGGGAACGAAACGATGCGAACACTATCTTTTTTATTTAATTATTTGTATCGTTAGTTTTATCGTTAAAATTATGGTTTTTACCACCAGATACAGACCATTTATT
>PIJE02000813.1:30781-38281 GCA_002895965.2 Coryphaenoides rupestris | reverse complement strand
ATACTGGATTACATTTAGATATACTGGATTACATTTAGATACACTGGATTACATTTAGATATACTGGATTACATTTAGATACACTGGATTACATTTAGATACACTGGATTACATTTAGATATACTAGATTACATTCATATGTAAAGGATTACATTTAGATACACTGGATTACATTTAGATACACTGGATTACATTTAGATATACTGGGTTGGATTTAGATGTACTGGGTTACATTCATATGTAAAGGATTACATTTAGATACGCTGGATTACATTTAGATACACTGGATTACATTTAGATATACTGGATTACATTTAGATACACTGGATTACATTTAGATACACTGGATTACATTTAGATATACTGGGTTGGATTTAGATGTACTGGGTTACATTCATATGTAAAGGATTACATTTAGATACGCTGGATTACATTTAGATACACTGGATTACATTTAGATATGATGGATTACATTCATATGTAAAGGATTACATTTAGATATACTGGATTACATTTAGATACACTGGATTACATTTAGATATACTGGTTGCATATATTGCTGCCTCTCCTTCAACAAATGTACTCTTTGTAAGTCGCTTTGGATAAAAGCGTCTGCCAAATGCCCTAAATGTAAATGTTAATGTGTATTGGAGTGTTATTTCCACCCAAACCTGGATTACATTTAGATATACTGGATTACATTTAGATATACTGGATTACATTTAGATATACTGGATTACATTTAGATATACTGGATTACATTTAGATATACTGGATTACATTTAGATATACTGGATTACATTTAGATACACTGGATTACATTTAGATATACTGGATTACATTTAGATATACTGGATTACATTTAGATATACTGGACTACATTTAGATATACTGATTCATATGTAAAGGATTACATTTAGATATACTGGATTACATTTAGATACACTGGATTACATTTAGATACACTGGATTACATTTAGATATACTGGATTACATTCATATGTAAAGGATTACATTTAGATACACTGGATTACATTTAGATACACTGGATTACATTTAGATACACTGGATTACATTTAGATACACTGGATTACATTTAGATATACTGGATTACATTTAGATATACTGGATTACATTTAGATATACTGGATTACATTTAGATATACTGGATTACATTTAGATACACTGGATTACATTTAGATACACTGGATTACATTTAGATATACTAGATTACATTCATATGTAAAGGATTACATTTAGATACACTGGATTACATTTAGATACACTGGATTACATTTAGATATACTGGATATTGCTGCCTCTCCTTCAACAAATGTACTCTTTGTAAGTCGCTTTGGATAAAAGCGTCTGCAATGCCTTACATTTAGATGAAATGTGTTGCATTTAGATGGTATGGTATTCCCAATTTAATATCTACTGGATTACATTTAAATCTACTGGATTACATTCAGATGTAAAGGGGTATCTTTAGATATAATAGATTGCATTTAGATGTTTAAAATGTACTGGTAGTGGATTACATTCTGATGCACAACGGTAACTTTTAGATCTAAAGGATTGCATTGTGGGTAACGTTTGAAGAATAATTCTTCTTGGCCTACAACTGGTACGGTGGCCATCTTGTCTGTTGGAGTTCCACGAGGTCTCGTGTTCTCTCCAACTAGACCAGACCAGACTATGAATGAATGTGTTTCTTTATTTACAAAGTACAGCAAACATTGACCTCATAAAACAAGGAGAGATGTAATGCACCAGGTTCTACTAATCTAGTAATCAATAAGAGAACACAAACACAATCATCCCCGACCCCGAACACAACCCCCTCCCCACCAACAACACTAATTTACAAATAAGATAAAGTAAGTTAAAACGTTCTTAACCCCGAAGGAAATGACTACAAGTTATTACTCTAATGCATAGCAATAGAATAACAACAGAGAAATAAACAATAGAATAAAATGTGTGCAACTTTGCTGTGTGACTATCCACTGTTTTGTTAGACAGGAAAAAGTTTGAAAATGTGTCGTTGCGAGACTGAGACTGAGACTGATCCAGATCCAGGCCAGACGAGAGCAGAGGAGACCAGATCAGACCCAGAGGTCCATGCCCGATGATAACTTTGACAAACCCTGGACCCGGTGAGCAGGTCACCTCTGACAGAACGGCGGTCCTCAGATACCACAACACAGGGTCCGAGGCCTCACAGTTCCATCAGCCCTCGGCTACAGGGTCCTCACAAACCGACCGGCTACAGGGTCCTCACAAACCGACCGGCTACAGTCCCCTCCGTCTCCATGAGCACACAGGACCACTCCTTGAGGTGGCGGCGGTGGTGGCGGTAGTGGTGGTGGTGGTGGTGAAGGACAGGGGAGGGCGGTGGTGGTGAGTTGGTGGTGGGTTGGTCTTACCTCCTGAGGAACCTTCACGCACCAGCAGGAGGGTCCGGTCCTGAATGTCCCGGTCCGGTCGGACAGGAGTGAGTTCGTCTCCGCGGACCTCGAGAAGATCTAGAAGAACATCGAGGGCAACGTCTCCGAGCAAACATCTGCTGAATGTTGAATCTTCTACCTTCCCCCGCTCTCTCTCTCTCTCTCTCTCTCTCTCTCTCTCTCTTCTCTCTCTCTCTCTGTCTCTCTCTCTCACCACAGTCAACACCTTGGTTGGTTGTCTCACCCTCCCCTCCTCATCTGTCTCGTTTATCTCTCCTGCGTCGCTGTAACCGACACTCTGCTGCAGTCTGCTGTGTCTCGGGGCTTGTCGTACAGAACAAGGAGGCGTTGAGGCCCTCAGCGAGCTTCAGAACCAAACGGCGTTGGGTCCAAGCTGGGCCCAAACGAGTCCAACCCACAGATGCCGCTGCAGGCGGTCGGTCCACAAAGTACCACAATGAGAGCGATTTTGCGTCTCACCTCCTCTTTTATTGTGAATATAGACAGACCCCCCTCCCTTCCACAAGGATGGAATAAAAGTAAGTAGTAAGTAAGTAATAAGAATAAGAATAAGAATAAGAATAACGACCAGGTCCTTGTTTTCCCCCAGAATGCGTGGTAGCTTCTCTGGTAGAGTTTTATTTTTTTGAATGAGGCTTCTCTGATTTCAACATATTTGGTGCGTTGGGATCGGAAGTGCAGAAATCTACCAGGGAACTTGTGAGTTCCTCCAACGCAGCAACACAGCTTCTGCAGCTGTGGTTACCTGATGTCTGCAGAAACTCCCGCCAATTAGACACCCAGCAGAAACCTCACAACTCACACACACACACACACACACACTCCACTTCCTTCAGTCGAAACCACAGGGTTCGTCAGAACTGTGTGTGTGTGTGTGTGTGAGAGAGAGAGAGACAGCCTGGGAAAGACGCACACAGGGTCGGTTAAGACGTTATAGCATTTTTTTTAGGCGACAGTCCACCGGCTAAACATTTGCTTATTTTATTTCGCTTGTTTTAAAATATGTAAAACACGTCAGTATCCGTGTTCATATGGAGGCAATGTTATGTTTTTATTTGAGGAAATCGTAATAGTTTTTATTTTAGCACATCGTAGCGGTGTCCCCAACACAACTGCGTCAAACTCAGGAATTCTGGTCGCCTGATCTAAAAAAATGTGTTTGAGACTGAAAAGCTAACATTTATCTGTCACGTGAGTGGATCACGTGACAGATAAATGTTAGCTAGTAGAGGACATGCAGTGAAATGAAAAGTGGCGATGCTCAGTTTGGCGTCGGCCTAACCGCCCGCCCACCGTCGGCTGGCATTGGCGCGGGCTGAGGGCCCGACGTCGGCCAGGCATCGGGGCACCGTCGGTTCGGCGTCGGTGTCAGCTGAACGGCCCATCAGTGGTTTCTCTCATCGACGGCCTCCGCCGCCCATTCAACATCAGCTCAATCCCTCCCTCATCTCCCTCACTTATCTCTCTCCATCCCTCCATCTATCCCTCATCTCTCTCACATCTCTCCCCTCTCTCATCTCCCTCACTTATCTCTCTCATCTCCCCTCCATCCATCCCTCATCTCTCTCACATCTCTCCCCCCATCCCTCATCTCCATCATTTAATCTAAATGTTTACATGAGGCTTCGAACATGAGGAGGACTTGAAGCTGAGTGTCCAGAGCTTCAACCTACAGCTCTGTCCGCCGCTCCACAGGGACGACACTTTTTTCACAATTGCAGAATATGACGTTTGACTCCATCAGCACCAACTCCATGTGAGGAACCACTGCCTTGTAGTTGAATTAGACTGAACAAGGGTTGAAATGACGACATGTTTACTCTCAGCTCTGAAAATCTGTGTGTGTGTGTGTGTGTGTGTGAAAAAGAAAAGTTGAGAAGTGTTCTTTTCATTTATTTCACACACAAGAAAAAATTAATGGGCTAAAATAAAATAATAATTATTAAAAACACATTTGAATGTTTTTCTAATGTAGCAAATAAAAATGTTAAATCTTAAGTCAGTCAATAATGGCTTTCAATGTAAAAAAAGATTAACGCCCACAACACCACCCAGAAGGTCCCAGAAGCGCGCCCACGTGCAGGCGTCTCCGTGCGCGGCCGGGTGCTGAACAGTCCTGGGTCCGCCTGGAACCCAACCGAGCCCTCGGAACCCATCGACCGGCGCGTCTTGGGTTCCGTTTCCTCTAAACTCCGGCGACACGGAGTCCCAGACGCCGACGTCCGTAACATCAGCTTAACAGCAAGCGACTAACAACGTGCGGCGTTAAGTCTTTAAAACCAAAAAAATACAGAAATCAGAATGAAAAGTGAATTATACTTTTCAACATTAAAAAACAATGACGTCTAAAACACAAGGTAGGGCGGCACGGATGCTTGTCAGAAGAGGTTATACTGAGGCTATAGAGATATACGTTAACATTCACTGTCCCGTGATTGGCGCGTGCCTCTGACCAATCCAAGATCACCTCGGCGGACCGGTCCGTTATTTTAAAAGAACGTTGAAACGTTAAAAAGGTGCTTCTCGAGGCTGACCACCAGGGGGAGAACTTGGTCAAGATCTCCTCAGTACAGTCAGGGGAAGTGGGAAACAAAAATAATCCAATCACAGTCCGGAACGATGAGCACTCACAGGCTAAAAAAAACAACATATCTGTGCAAATCTGTGCAGAAATCTCAAAGCACGCCACCGCGCGGAATGCCGTGGGCCACCCATCACTGTCACAGCCGCCGAGCTCTCTCGTCAAATCAGAACACTCGACACCGGCACCTTGGTGGACCGGCCGCTCCGGGGAACCACGATCGGCTCGTCATCTGTCGCTAGGCAGACGAAGGAAAAAGCGTCAGCGATTAGAATTCATCGACAAAAGTAAACTTAAGTTCGTGTTTAGAGTTCGACTATTCATAGTGCATTTTAAAATCATTTTAATATTCCCAAATTTCGTATTACTGTCCTGCGACGTCTGCCGTGACACACTCCTCACCTGAGGGGGCGTAGTTCTCAGCGCCGGTTGCTGGTCTCCCTCAACGAAGAGGGCGGTGCGCCGAGGAAGAGAGCCCCCCGCCCACCACGGACACGAAGGGAGCAGGAGGCATCAGGGCTGCTGCAGGGAGCGGGAACTGCCACAGGTACGGAATCCCTCTGCCGCAGGAGAGTCGGACATTCGTGGCAGCCCAATTCAAACACAACAGCGATGAGGGCACCAGGGAAACCCACAGTCTCAAGAGGTGTGTGGTGTGTGTGTGTGTGTGATGTGTGCGTGTGTGTGTGTACGCACCACTCCAATGAGGTAGGGACTTCCTGCGTCTCCCAGGCAGTGGGACAGAACAATCTGGAACGCCTCAGCTGTGGAACGCCTCGTAGGAACCACCACGTACTGCAGGAGGGGTCAGAACCACACGGAACCAGTCAGAACCAGATGGAACCATATGGAACCAGTCAGAACCAGATGGAACCATATGGAACCAGATGGAACCAGATGGAACCATATGGAACCAGTCAGAACCATATGGAACCAGATGGAACCAGTCGGAACCATTTGGAACCACATGGAACCACATGGAACCAGTCAGGACCATATTAAACCAAATGGGACCTGGAACCAGTTGGAACCAGTCAGAACCAGATGGAGCCAGTCAGAACCAGATGGAACCAGTTGGAATCAGCCAGAACAAGATAGAGCCAGTTAGAACCAGCTGGAGAAACATTTTTTGAATGGGATACAGAATAGTATCACAATATTTTGAGCGGCGATATTGCATCGATAAACGGACGGAAGTATCCATCTTGCCATCATATCAATTTTCGCCGATATTTCTTGAGTTTGGATGTTTACGCTTGGCTAGAACCAAGCAAAACCAGTCAGATCGAGTGACGATCAGCTAGAACCAATGGGCCCAAGTTAGAACGGGCTAGGAACCAGAGTCAGAACCGGACCTACCAGCAGTATGTCCGCCACAATGGCCCAGTTCATGGACAGGAACGTCTCCCCCAGGAAGATGAAGATCTGTGGAGACAGACCACATCATCATCATCATCATCATGTCTTCTTCACTCCTAAAAGTATTCCCGGAATTCTCGCAATTCCCGACATTTTCATGGAATAGTTTAGTGCCAACGTCTTAAATTAAAGCAACATAATGAATATTTGTTTTAATGTTCTAGCCCTGTCTGGGCCCAGCAGACAGGAAAGAGGAAGCAGACAAGAAACAGGAAGTAGACAGGACACAGGGAGCAGGAGACAGACAGCAAACAGGAAGCGGACAGGAAACAGAAAGCAGGCAGGAAACAGGAAGCGGACAGTAAAACCAGGAAGCCGACAGGAAACTCACGTAGGTGGCGACGGTGCTGGTCTGGGCTACGGTGATGGCGAGGTAGAGGAAGGGCGCGGAGATGAGCAGGCCGGCGGCGCACACCAGGGGGTCGGCGCGGGGGGTCCGCTTGCGGAGTCTGCGGCTGACCAACACGCCGCTGGCCACGCCCAGGAACCCCGACACGCACGTGACGATGCCGAAGTACAGGCTGGGGGGGGAGGGAGGAGTTAGGAGTGTTGCCATGACGACAGGGTTGACGTCTCGTCTCTCTCTTTCTGTGAGGCGTGGGGTGTAGTGTGTGGTTTTAGACTTCACAGTGTGCTCAGAACCAAGATGGCCGTCGACTGGATAACATGTAGGGCATTTAGCAGACACTTTTATCCAAAGTGACTTACAAAGAGTACATTTATACAATACTAAGTACGATTAATAATGCCAATGACAAGTTAGTGCTCGGGTTAGATAAAAGAGAGGGCTAAAAGGCCGGCGGCGTGCTGGGTGCATTTGATTCGCGCGCGGACCGGTCCTCACCTGTTGGAGTTGTCGCAGCTTGCGGTGACACACGGGCCCTTTTCCCCCGCGAAGATGGCGGCGCGGTACAGGAAGGTGGGGGCCCAGAGCGCCAGGGAGCCCGTCACAAACGCCACCGCCGTGAAGCCGAACGTGGACAGCATGAAGCTCCGGCTGCAGCAGAGACAAAACACAGTCAGAGACGT
>PIJE02000813.1:7500-26884 GCA_002895965.2 Coryphaenoides rupestris | reverse complement strand
CGACGTGGCCACACCTGTACTACAAAACAAATGCACCACTATCCAGTAGAGCTGTGAATCTTCACTGGCCTCACGATTCGATTACGATTCAGCTGTCCACGATTCGATTCTACGATGCATCTTGATGCATCTCGATGCAGCTCAATAACCACAACCTCTTTTTCAGAGCGCTTCTCACGTGTTTCTTCTAGCGCTTCCACATTCCTTCGTTGTGACGTCACACTAGCGCAGGGGTGGCCAACCAGTCAGAGACGAAGAGCCAATTTTTTTACTGTGTTACTGCAAAGAGCCACATATACACACATGAACATCTCGCCGCCCCCACCATCTCTCTTCCTCTCATCTGTGATAACGCGTTTAACTTGTGACAGCCATAAAAAAAACAAAATTCGATATGAACGTAAGAGCCATGAAACCAGACAAAGAGCCGCGGGTTGGCCAGGCCTGCACTAGCGTATCCCGTCTATTTTGATTAGAAATTAATTTGAAACAATGGAGAGAACATCGCGTCCTGGCATTGGCAGCAGCTCTCCACATGAGTGGTGCCTTCGAAAAGATTTGTGTGTGTAGTACAACTGGGTTGTCCATGACGGCCTGTATAAGGTTCTCCTCCGCCTTTGTTGACAATGTTGATATCGTATGTTCCCGCCCCCCTCAATTTGATTGGCTGACAAGAGAGGACGTGACATTGATGAAGCGGCACGCTTTTCCAAAGTTGAACTATTTTCAAGCTAGCAGCACTCAGGAGGCGACAGGCAGAATCACGAATCAACGTTAGGTAGGCTATAATCGATTATTCGTCACTGCATCGATGCAGAACGTACATGTCCGCATCGCGATGCATCTTAGAATCGAGAAATTTTACCACACGCCTACTATCCAGTTGTATCTGGGTTCCCACCCGGTTCTATCCGGCTCTATCTGGTTCCCACTAGTTCTATGGGATCTGGCGTCGTATCTATCGGGCTCTATCTGTTCGCAACTGGTTCTAGTCGGGCTCTATCTGGTTTGCCCACTGTCTGTCATACGGTGCTCTAGTCTGCGGTCCTGACCAGCCCACTAGTTCTACTCCCGGCTAACAATAGTCTAGCTTCCGTCAATTGAGCTCACGTCTATCCAGCCTTGTATCTGATTCCGGCGTCTGTTCTTATCCAGTTTGGCCTGGGCTTTCGGGGGGTTCAGGGGAGGGACCTTACGTTCCCGCTGTCCGAAGCGCTTCAAATACCGCGTCGGCGAAACCCAAAGGCGTAGTACCGCCGTGTGAGGACGGTAGTGGCTGCATCGCCAACCTCTACCGCGCCCCTCTTTGGACGTCTACAGCCAGGACCCACCCACCGCACACAAGCAAGACAAGCCACACGCCAGCCCGACGCCAAGCCCAAGGGCCGCGGCCCGCTGGGTGAGCAACAGCTACACCAACACGACAGGTCAACCGCTCACCCTCTGTACCCTGGCACCCTTCCTACGACCTTCACCCCGAGAACCAGAAACTACAACCAGATGCACACATGAAACTGTGCATCGTGGTGACCCAGGATTGAAGAGCTACACCTACTCTACAATACTTTGCAGTATAACAGCTTCTCAGAAGATGTGACATCAGAAAATCCGGACACCCAAGGGGCTAGAGGTGAGGTTTAAGCAGATAGTTGATTACAGTAAAGAGGAGCTTAGGGAACTCCCATAACATGGGAGTTTGACAAAATTAAACAGGTTAAGTCATAAAATTAACTGTAGACGCCCAAGCTTAGCGCTACCCCTAATAAGCCGAGGTACTTAGCATTGTTTAGCCAGCATATTGTATGTTCGACCTAGGCACCTGTCTGTGCCCAAGGTGAAAGCCGGGAGTCTCTCAGGCAACCTCCGCACAAGCAGAACAGTCAAACATGCTCCATAGAACACCTGTATCCCCGACCGCCATATATGCAAGGAATGCCAACCTAGGAATTATGAAAACTGCGTTCTATTAACCTCGAAAAGCTAAATGAATGCGTATGAATCCTTTAGTCACATCATGATATCAGTAGACCACAGATGATGGTAGATTAACAAGGAGGCAGTAATGAAAATGCAGGTTATATAGTTGATTGCTCTCCGTGATACAGCCAACCTAATTACTCTTTCGATATCACACACATATGTGTGATAAACAGAAGCATTCTAGCCCAAGAACGCCAAGCTCTAAGGTCTGTATAAAAAGTCCCGTAACAAAATTGTGAGAGAGGATGTGAAGGTGATGTTGCTATGAAAAGCGTTAAAAATGCAGGAAGTGAATCACTGACAGAAGTGTCTATCACACACAGCCTACGACGAACACACGCAGAGCTACAACATTGCACACTTAAGACAACACCTACCGAAGCACACCACTAACATAAACACCACACACCACACACACAAACTACAAACGACACACACCAATTACAACACCACAAGCGACACATACAAACAACCGACATGCAGCGAGGCACAATAACACAACTAACACTGACCCACTACACACACACACACACACCGACGAAACACACACAAAGCAGAAGTCGCTCCGATAACACACTGGGGTGAATCGGACGCGTAAACCAGACGATACAGCTTTGAAAGCCTGGCCAGACCGAGCTCGGCAGAGACAGAGTGTTGAGATGGGAGTAGGAGGTCGGCCCCGAGGCTTAGCAGAGCGTACCATCAGGGTCCCAGTGCCAGTCGCCGAGAAGGTCAAGTGGCAAGGGTGGCAAACAGCCGAGAATCCCCAACGATGAGTAATCAACCAGACCTGCTACCACAACATCACACACGCCACACACCACACACACACAAATTCACAACAATAACCAAGGCTAACATCATGAAACACAACACGAGAAAGGCACGTTCCGGCACGGTCTCAGATACGATGCTCTAATTTCAATAACACAAATCAGATGGCTACGACACAATCCGGAATACTGCCCTCTGTTAAGTCTACCCATACTTTTCTCTCTCTTCGTTTCCCTGCAGGCGCACAGTGATGACGTTACTGTCCTGCGCCTCCTGCTGGGCGTCATCTGCCACGACGACACAATCTACACAAACAACACAAGAAAATGGATGACGCCACCTTAACAACACACATCTGCACAAACACAAAGGCAGCAACCCATAGGATACATTAAACCGGTGCCATTCTAACATCCAGCCACTAGATGGCGCACTCAGTCCATTCCAGCGGTTGCCAGTTTATCTCACAACCTGCGTATTTCATGGTCGAGTCAGGAGGAGTGAGTCTCAGATAGGCCGAGTCACATCTTGTCAAGGGACGAGTCTTTCGTGGTGGAGTAATGATTACTTTGTGCTGTGGCGATTCACGCAGCAGAATTTATGTACCCCGTTTTTCAGCTCAACTGGCAACTCTTCTACTGAAGACCATGTGACACCAACGTTGTTATACTATTGGCTCAGAAGATTAGTTTTAATTCACAATCATATTTTTCTTTGCAGACTGATCATTATCATCATTTCTAAATTATGAATCTCATTAAAAAGGCGAGTTACCAATTTTTATCAATAATTAACATCATAACAACACAAGACCAAATAACAACCGTTTATAAACCCTGAAGGGATGTTCGGGGTGTTGCAAATAAAAAAAGACATAATTATAAAATATGAAAGAAGGATCTGTATTTGCTTCTTTGCCTACCGACGATGTCAGCGATGGTCAGGCCGAGCTGATTGGCCGAGGAAGTCGGCAGGAAGCTCCACCTCATTCCTGAGCAGCAGGATGCGGGAGGGCGGGACCTTGAGTTTGACGGACAGCGCCTCCACGGCCTCACTCAGCGGTCTGGACTGGAGAGAGAGTCAGCAGGGAGCGGCTGGCCACTGGTTGCAGTGTAGTCACATGACCAGAGAGCAGGGGCACAGAGACCTACAGACACCACAGAGACCTACAGACACCTACAGACACTAGAGACCTACTGACGCCACAGAGAACTATAGACGCGACAGACACCTAGTCCGCCACAGTGGACCTCCAGACCTACCAACACCAGAGACATACAGACACCACAGTACAGATACTACAGACCTACCGACACCACAGAAGACCTACAGACCTACCAACACCACAGAGACTTACAGACACTACAGAGACCTACACACCTACCGACCCCACAGAGACCTACAGACACCACAGAGACCTACAGACACGACAGTACCGAGACCTGCAGACCTACCAAACACCACAGAGACCGACAGACACGACAGCACAGAGACATGAAGATCTACCGACACCACAAACTCGACACACAGAGACCTACAGACACCGACAGAGACCTACAACCTACCGACCCACAGAGACTACAGACACCACAGAGACCTACAGACACGACAGTACCGAGACCTGCAGACCTACCAACACCACAGAGACCGACAGACACGACAGCACAGAGACATGAAGATCTACCAACACCACAGAGACCTACAGACACCACAGAGACCTACAGACACGACAGTACCGAGACCTGCAGACCTACCAACACCACAGAGACCGACAGACACGACAGCACAGAGACATGAAGATCTACCGACACCACAGAGACCTACAGACACCACAGTACAGAGACCTATAGACCTACCGACACCACGGGGGACCCGGTGGAATTCCCGGTCTGACAGCGGAACTTGAGCTTGAACTCACGGCCCACTACGGGCTCCTCCGGCGGCGGCTCCACGGGGGTCACGAGGATGATGTCATCGTCGTCGGTCAGAGACAGTCTGGTGGCGGCGGCGGCGGCGGCGCGAGTGGGACCACGCCTCCTGGTCGTCACCCTCTCCGGAGAGGAGGAGAGCAGGGAGACGACAGAGCCCAGCCGGCTGTTCACCTCACTGGGGGAGGGAGGGAGGGAGGGAAGGAGGGAGGAAGGGAGGAAGGAAGGATGGAAGGAACGAAAGAGAGAGAGAGAGAGAGAGAGAGAGAGATAGGTGTAAGACAGAGAGGTGTGTAAATGTGTTAAATGTGTAAGACTGTTAGTGTGTAAGTAACTGTGTGTCGTGTGGTTGTGGTGTGTAACTGTGTGTGTGTGTGTGTGTGTGTGTGTGTGTGTGTGCTAGTGTGTGTGTGTGTGTGTGTGTGTGTGTGTGTGTGTGTGTGTGTGTGTGTGTGTGTGTGTGTGTGGCGACTCACCACATGGCCCTCCAGGCCTGGGGGGACAACTGGAGCTGGGGAGTGCTGGGGGTCGTGGGGGGCGAGGGGGAGCGGAGGGCCACAGCCTCCCTGTTGGAGAACAGTATTGTTTATCGTGATGATTCTGATATTCTGATGAACCCATCATATACTGATCATAATAATAAAAATACATTTAAAATAATTAATACAAGTTTACAGTCTTCAACTTGGAACGTGCTTAAGATTGTCTCGAATCTAGATTACTGATGATCAGATCTCACCATTTACTAGTTTGTATGTTGTTACAATAACTTGTGGTGAGAATAAACTTTGCTGGTGTCTGCACTATCTAACCTGGTTCTGGTCTGATCTATCTCACCTGGTTTTTCCTCTGGGTTTAAACTCTTCCACATCTTCCTCAGAGTCTGTGAAGCTGAAGAAGTCATCTTGGAGTTCCGGACCGGCGGATTCCAGGGAAAGTACAGCCTCTGCATCGTCGCCTTGGTAACCAAGAACACAACACAGGTGAGAACATACCTGGGAAATCTGCTTCCCTCCTTTACAGGGAAAAGCATGTTCCCTGTGGACACAGGCGCTCTCGGTTTCCAGTGACTCACCACTTCACAAATAAAGTTTTTATAAGTGATCAGGGTGGCAGTAGTTCAGGAGGTATAAGAGCGGTTGTCTGGCAACAGGAAGGTTGCTGGTTCGATCCCCGGGCTCCTCCCCCTCCTAGCTAAGTGTGGAGGTGTCCCTGAGCAAGACACCACCTAACCCTACCTGCTCCTCCTAGCTAAGTGTGGAGGTGTCCCTGAGCAAGACACCACCTAACCCTAACTGCTCCTCCTAGCTAAGTGTGGAGGTGTCCCTGAGCAAGACACCACCTAACCCTACCTGCTCCTGACGTGTTGGTTGTTACCTTGCATGGTTGAAACCGCCGTCGGTGTATGAATGGGTGAATGTGAGGCAACTGTAAAGCGCCATATAAATGCAATTCATTTACCATTTGATCAGACTACCAAAGCAATGCTGACCTAATCCATCAGAGCTAATCAATGTTTGAGTAATAGTTGTACTACAAATGTGTACTTTGTATTTTAAACCTATTTGCGGGTCCTTACATTCGCTGCTGTTGTGCGTGATCGCCACAGTGTTCGGCTTCAACCGTAGACAGTTGTCCACCTGCAGACAAACAACAACAAGGAAATTCACGTTCACTTTCATGATTGGCGTTTCTCTGTCGCTCTATGTGGCTGCTGCTGTGCTAACCTTGTTGGAGTAGATGGGCACAGAGCTGATGGTCGAGGGGTCGACGACGCGCCGGCGCTTGGCTGGGGGGCACACGGGGGTCACCAGGGTCACAGAGTCCACAGACTCCACGTCGCTGTCCGACATCTGGGGAAAACAGCGACACAAACGTCACCCGAGTCGTTTTCAGCCAATGGCAAGCTTATAGGGACCGTTACCAAGCTCTCCTCCGGTCAGAGACACTGATCAAGTGATCAAATGATTAGATAATAGTCTACAGCATATTCATTGAGAAGGGCATCGGTTTCTCCTTTATGATTGGCCTTGTCATCTGCATTTAGATTAATAATTAATGTACTGTATATTAATTAGATATTGTCTATTGTTGTTGTTGGCTTATTATTATTATTATTATTATACGTATAACCCTACTTCATAATAACTCGTAAACATGTGTATTTCATCACGATCTTACCTTCAAAGCAGTCTTAATCACTTTCCAATTGTTTCACAGGGTCACATCAAGACATCTCAACTATAATAACGGATATTAATATCCAGTAATATCCAGTAATATCCAGTAATATACAAGTGAGGTGTGAGGTGTCAGCAGGCGCAGTAGAATCTCATCTCAATGTCGCTGGACGCAAATTTCGCGAATTATTTTAACGCACGGAAATACTTGCGTTAAACGATTGTAATTCCGCTCGGCTGTACAAGCGCCCTCCTGATTGGCTGAGCGTGAGCAAGCGCGTCCGTGATTGGCTGAACGTCGGTCCTATCAGACAAGTCGCGCCTTGTGCGCGCCTTATTGTAGACATTCAGTTATTTCATTTATTTTTATTTTTATTTTATATTTATATTTTTTTGTATTCGTTATTTTTGATGTGCCATGTGCATATTTGTTTGTTACATTAAATGTTTTTTGCAGTCTGCTCCTTCTGCTGTAAAGACTAAATAGTGTGGATGTTTTATTCTTTCTCTTCAATTTGTGTTATTTGTGTATTTGTGATATATATTCCACGTTCCGCTGGGCATCGCCACTTTTTAATTCCACTGCACATCGTCTATGTGTACGTAACGATTCAACTTCTTGAATCTATATTTGCATTAACCCACACAACACATCTATTAATATTTGTAAATATCATACAAAACACACACACACACTGTATATTAGAGTGACAAAGCAACACAGACATCAAATAAATACATATTTGAATAATCGTACGACAAAGAAAGACATGATTTTTCTTTGTTATTTTATTCCAAATACCAATTTGAAAAATAGAAATGATCAAGCAATCAAAACATTTACAAAAGCTCAACAGATGACTCAGATTGACGGAGCAAATTCCTTCTTATAGTTCAGCGTTGAGGGCAAGACGGTAACGGTCTCATCTTTCATCACGAGAACAGGAACGAAAGACATCGTGTCGCTCCCCTGCTGTCTCTCTGTGTGTGTGTGTGTGTGTCCTGGTCTCCTTGTTTTGTGTCCTCATCTCCTTGTCTGTCTCCTCTCTCCTCTCCTCTACTTCTTCTTGTTCTCCTTGCATGTGACCACGTAGCGCTGGGCTACGTTCAGCGGCGGGGAGTAGCCATCTGCGTACGACGTGTCCTCAAACAGCACCGAGTAGTCGTCCTGGGGCTGAACACACACACACACACACACACACACACACACACACACACACACACACACAGTGTGGAGGTGTGTGTGTGTGTCTCTCTCTCTCCCGGTGGGGGTGTGTGTGTGTGTCTCTCTCTCACCCGGTGTGTGGGTGTGTGTGTGTGTGTGTGTGTGTGTGTGTGTCCGGTGTGGTGTGTTCGGCTTACACACAGACACAGACACACACACACACGCGCACATGCACACAGAGGGAGACACACACGCACACACACAGGGTGAGACACACACACACAAGTTTGGCTTGCAGGCACGGTGGATCAGCCTGTGCATCTCTAGTGTGTGATGTATATGTGTGTGTTGTTTATGCAATGTGTTGTGATTAAGGTGTGGGCGTACGTGTGTGTGTGTGTGTCTCGTGTGTGTGTTGTGTGTTGTGTGTTGTGTGTGTGTGTGTGTGTGTGTGTGTGTGTGTGTGTGTGTGTGTGTGTGTGTGTGTGTGTGGTTGTGTGTGGTTGTGTGTGTGTGTGTGTGTGTGTGTGTGTGTGTGTGTGTGTGTGTGTGTGTGTGTGTGTGTGTGTGTGTGTGTGTGTGTCTCTCACCCGGTGTGGGGGTGTGTGTATCAGGGCCCTGTAGAAGCACGTGGTCTGGGGGTAGAGGGCCAGGACCAGCTGGTCCTTGCTGAACAGAGCCTCGGGGTCCGTCTCCGGGTTGGCCTTCCACTGAGGGAGGGGGATGATCCGCCGCCTGCTCAACGTGTGTCTCCTGGAACACACACACACACAAACACACACACACACACGTGTACATGAAACGCACACACACAAATACACACACATGCACACGCAGATGAACGAGTACTGAGTGGGCAGACCGCTGACTCACTCTTTTCCCTCCTCGTCGATGTCGTCCACTTCATACCTGAGAGGAGAGAAGAGGAGAGGAGAGAGGAGAAGAGGAGGAGAGGGGATAGGAAGTGAGGGGAAGAGGGGAGAGAAGAGAAGAGGAGAAAAGAGGAGAGAGGAGAGAGGAGGAGGTTGAGGATGGGGGCTAGACACCTTTCTCTCAGTACCCTAGTCAAGGCTAGAAGTACCCTAGTGGATGTTTGTACCCTAGTGGAGGTTAGTGTAGGGTTAGGGTGGAGGTTAGGTTTAGGGTTAGGGTGGATGTTAGGGTAGGGTTAGGGTGGAGGTTAGTGTAGGGTTAGGGTGGAGGTTAGTATAGGATTAGTGTGGAGGTTAGAGTAGGGTTAGTGTGGAGGTTAGAGTAGGGTTAGGGTGGACATAGGTGTAGGGTTAGGGTGGAGGTAGGTGTAGGGTTAGGGTGGAGGTTGTGGTCCTACTTGTTGGTGGAGTGGCTGTAGCTGACCACCTCGGCCAGGATCCACTGCTCGTCCCCGTCCACCGCCTTCACGCGGGCCGCCACCTTGTCCCCCTGCTTGGCCACGTAGTCGCTGCTGGCCGGGGTGGCTCCGCACAGCGGGGGGGGACTGGAGCGGGAGAGAGGGAGGGAGGGAGGGAGAGAGAGGGAGGAAAAGAGGGAGGGAGAGAGAGAGTGAGACAGAGAGAGGGACAGAGAGAGAGAGAGAGAGAGGGGGAGAGAGGGAGGGAGGAAAAGAGGGAGCGAGAGTAATATGTATAATATATATAATATAATATGTATATTCTGTGTGTGATGAGTGTCATGTATATAATGAGTTAATAAGATAAGATAGATAACTTTATTCATCCTGATGGAAATTCTTGTGCCAGAGGTTGCTCAAAAATACATGAGAAAACATAACAATAGGAATAATAAATGTACAGTGTGTAAATATACTGTATATACACCTATATATTGTAATCAGGGCGGCATTGTAAAAGAGAGCGTGCTCCTGTCTTCCCTGAATAAATAAAGGTTTCAAATCAAATTCAAATCAAATATATTATACCTAGTAGACTGTTTTATATCCCATTTAACCACTGTACACTGTATATTACGATGCACTTTACTGCCTCATTTGCACTCTGGTTAGATGCCAACTTCTTTTCGCTGTACTGTACATGTGTTGTGCAATGACAATAAATTTGAGTCTAATCTAATCTATAAATGTCGTAGAATAACAATAAAAGTAAGACACATTTAGTAAAAAAAATAAGTTGACAACGGCAATGAATAAAAACAAGAGTAAATGTACCATGTATAAGACTAAACGAAAGACATAGGTAAGATATTTAATAAACAAACAAAAAAAGTTGGCAAAAAGAAATCATAGTATTGCACATGATATGAGGAATAATGAGGTAATATTGCAAGGTAGTATTGAAAGGTAATACTGAGAAGTAGTAATTTGAAGTTATTTGAAGATGTATTGCAATATTCTGCATTGGGAGGATACTGGCTGTGGGATATAGAGCTCTAATACACAGAGATAGCTGTGAGTGTTTAGCACTGTAGTTTGAGCGCTCTCTAGTGAGTGAGTGAGTGAGTTACAGCTACCTTTCTCCCGGCTTGCCGATCCACAGAGGGAGTGTCATGGCCGACTGCTGCAACAGGGTCATCAGCACCCCCCTCCTCATGGTCTTCCTGGGAGGGTCGCTGTCACTGTACACGCCCGCCATCTTGGCAGCTGGGGGAGAAACACCAACAACAAGACGACAACAAGTCTGTGTTTACGTTCTGAAGGGCTCTCAGTGGATGTGGTCGAGTGAGTCAGTCCAGACAGGTAGATGGGCTGTTATTGGGAGGGGAAGACTCAAACCTACCCAATCTCCTCTCCTCCAACAAGGATTTGATGTCTGCTATTTTGTCGAGCGCATGGCGTAGGATACTGTGAGAGAGAGGAGAGAGTCGCACGCTAGCATTAGCCCTGTGTTGAGCAACAGACTGGTCACTGAGCAGACAGGTAAACAGTCAGATGGGGCAGACAGGTAAAACAGACAGGTGGGCAGACAGGTGGGCAGACAGGTGGGCAGAGAGGTAGACAGCCTACCTGCACTCTGCCTCTGCGTCGGCCTTAGCTGTAGTGTAGAGCCCCCTCAGCTTAGTGCGGTAGTACGGGGAGGCTAGAGGACAGAGAACGTATTAAGACTAGTTATTCATTAGTATTTACTGTGCAATACTTACTATATATATATATAGATTATTATTTACTATTTAATACCTACTATTTATAGATATTATCTCCTCTTTAATACTTGCTATTTACCAATACTTTTTGATCACATTGATCACTTTAAATGTACATTTATAACATTGATAATATGTAGATGATTCAACTACTCTGGATACATATGCCATATTCCCTATGCAATATTTAAATACTCTGGATACATATGCTTCTGATTCTCTTATATTATTTCTTCTATATTTCTGCTATGTTATGCCATATGCCATATTTCTGATACTGCTGCCCTCACTTGTGTATCTGACCTTACTTGTACATTTATAATACTCAATATTAAATCAATACTTCTGGAGTCTTTCATTATTATCTATATTGTGTTATTGTATTATCTCATTATGTATATTGTGCCGCTCAGAGAGTTTCACTGTTCAGAATGGCCCTGTGTTATGATGGACATGTCACAATAAAAACACTTTGACAATGAAGATAAAATAAACATGTTTTCACTTTTGTTTTCTGTCTGCATGCGTTCGTGTGTCTTCTGGATGTTGAGCAGGTTGTGCTCACTTCGCGAGCGTTCCTCCTGAGACAGAAAGGACAGAAGACATGTTATGTTGCAGATTACACAGATTGGGATCTATACCGTATTTTTCTATCTTATCTTACACGACCATGTTTCATGATTCTGTCGACACACCGGTTACACCGAACAGGTTCAGGTACAGGTTACAGGGGTGTGGTTCACAGTGTGGTCTAACCACATTGGGAATGACTTTTATTGAAAAAGATGACGCAGTAAAGAAAATCTCAAATCACAGAGATTCTTGGGGACATGTTTAGGGGACAAGAATATGGTGGTGTGCTGAAAACAATTAGATTAGAGAAGAAGAGGGAGGGAGGGAGGGGGGGGGGGGGGAGAGAGAGAGAGAGAGAGAGAGAGAGAGAGAGAGGAAAAGAGGGAGGGAGGGAGAGAGGCAGAGCGGGAGGGAGGGAGTAGAGAGAGAACAGAGAGAGAGAGGGACAGAGAGAGAGAGGGACAAGAGAGAGAGGGACAGAGGGAGAGGGAGAGAGAGAGAGGGACAGAGAGAGAGGGACAGAGGGAGAGGGACAGAGAGAGAGGGACAGAGAGAGAGGGAGAGAGAGAAGAGGGAGAGGGACAGAGAGAGAGGGAGAGGGAGAGAGGGAGAGGGACAGAGAGAGAGGGAGAGGGACAGAGAGAGAGGGGAGGGAGAGAGAGGGAACAGAGAGAGAGGGAGAAGAGGAGGGACAGAGACGAGACGAGGAGGGAAGACGGGACAGAGGGGAGAGGGACCAGAGAGGAGAGGGGGACAGGAGAGAGGAAGAGAGCACAGAGAGAGGGACGAAATTATGCCAGTAAAACAATCTCAGGACTACAGAGACTTCTTCGGGGACAAGAATGGTGTACAAGAATATGGTGGTGGCTTGCCCAAACAATTAGATTTTTATTTTATTTTCATAAAATGTTTCAAACATGCCCATATAAGTGTAGATAGGTGTGAGTACAGCCATGATCCACCTGTATGTGATTTATATGACACCCACATGCATTTATATCACATTGTGTATAATTATATATATACAGTCATATACATATTAACTGTCTAACCCAGCCTTATTAAATGTGTAGTTTATATTTAGTTAAATATAATCCAGCCCACCTGTATGTATGTATGTATGTATGTATACAGTATATATATATATGAGGTTAATTCAATATAAAGGCCCACCTGTATGTATATATATATATATATGTATATATGTGTATATATGAGGTTAATTCAATATAAATAGTATATTTGTATTTAACTATTCATCCACATGTATGCATGTATTATATATATAGTATACAATGTGAGGTTAATTCAATATAAGGCCACCTGTATGTATATATATGAGGTTAATTCAATTAAAAGGCCACCTGTATGTATTGTAATATGTATGATAATGATATGTTGTATATGTAATATATGAGTATATATATGAGGTTAATTCAATATAAAGGCCCACCTGTGTCTGTTTAATGAGCTGATGGAGCTCCGTGAGCAGCTCGGCTATCTTGGTGTCTGCGGACATGCTGCTGCTCCTGCTGCTGCTCCTGCTGCCTGGGGAGGAGGAGGAGGAGGAGAAAGAGGAGGAGGAGGAGAGAGGAGCTCGGGTTAGACAGTACACGTGAATAAACGCGGAGCTGTGTGTAAGCGCACAGCCTAACCCCGCGGTTCGGTTTAGCGGGAGGCTAAGGCTAAGGCTAGGCTAAGGCTAGGCTAGGCTGGGCTACTCCGTTAGCGGCTACGAGAGGAGGAGCAGCGTACGGAGCGGCGGGAGGCTAAGGCTAAGCTAGGCTAGGCTATGCTAAACTAAGCTAGGCTAGGCTAAGCTAGGCTACTCCGCTAGCGGGCTACGAGAGGAGACGCAGCAGCGTACGGCGCGGCGGGAGGGACAAACTACAACGTGTATCGCAAACGCGTTCTAAAGCATTACATTGCACAGATGTGGTCATAGGCAATAGGGACTGCACTGAATGTTAGGATTATGATTATTACTATGATTCATTTGATATCTACCGCCTAACACATGGACAATGCAACTCATATTTATGTAGTTTACAGCAATACTAAATATTGTGCTTGGCTTTTTACAATTTCACTGCAATAACAAAGAGAGGAAAAGTTTGTGCATTTTCATAATTCATGCATGAATCAGAATGGATTTAAGTAGCATATTTCTCCTGCACATTTCACCATCAACTGTGTCTGTCTCTATATGCCAACTTTGCGCTGTAAATGAATGCATATTTCAGCAGTGCAGACAAACAGAGAGTCAGGTCAGATAGCTTATCTGCCCCCCCGCCCCCCGACCAACCCGTGCTCAAGTGCCACGTGTTGAAATGCTGGGCGTGTGTGTGTGTGTGTCTTTGTGTGTGTGTGTCTGTGTGTGTGTGTATGTGTGTCTGTGTGTGTGTGTGGGTACAAACAGGAACAGGGTGAAACTTGGACAGAGACTTGACCCGCATTCGCTCAAATATTTACAGTACAGAATGTCCTGTGACTAAAGATGGAGGACAGTAGTTAAAGGAGGAGGAGGAGGAGGGAAACAGAGAGGAGGAGAAACCAAAATACTTCTGGAGAACAACATGGATGAGGTCAGGGTAGAGAAGTCAGCGTTCACGACGTCAAGGAAACATTTCAAGTGACTCACAAAACACATCATTGAGAAACTTTCTCCGAGCAACAAAACAGACATCCGCACTGATGAATACATATTTTCCAACCCCTTGCCAGAGTGTTTTTTTGTGTGAGTGCACAGCAGACCGTGAGTCAGACAGAGAGGGGCTTTCTAGACGTTTCTCTGCCTGCTCTCCGGAAAACAACGTGAAAGTCTCGTCGCCTAGCAACGTCTTCAGGAATCTGCCAGTCAGCAGAACTTTGTTTGTCAGGAATAAGTCACCGTGCTGAATGTGACCAACACTAGCATCTGCTTATTGTATTTTTTTTTACGTATATTACATCATGTACTGCATGCATATACTGTTCCCCCAAACCCATTCTCAGTATTAAAGTGGGATCATTACATAAATATTGGGATTTTGGTTGTGACTTGACTTATTCAAATTAATCTAGTTGTTTAGCCCCTTGGGCGGGTCTGTTTGACTTTTCTTTAAAAAAAGAAAAACTTTAAAAGAAGGTTAGGAATATCTGCATCGAATATATATCTATGTATAGATATGAAGGAAAATATGCAATTTTATGTGCGCAGGCTATTCTTTGAGCATTCTTATGATGCGTCGCTGGTTAGTGATCCTTTTAAAAAAACTCCTTTCACCAAAGCAAGTACACACATTTCACCCTATCTCACAAAATATACCCCCCCCCCCGCTCATGTGTACTGCCTGCATGTTTTACACACACACACACACACACACACACACACACACACACAGACGGGGGTCTGGGTCAACTTGTGGACCTACAGGTATCCAGAAAGCTTTGCCCGCTTGTATTGTCTGATGCAGGGGTCACCTTATCTGCAGACAGACGCTATCAGAGCGACGTGTTGTGATAAAATATAAAAACAGGCCGACCGGAGGCCTATCAACACGGCAGGGCGACTTACTTTGCCACAACCTCGGCAAACAAAGTCCACGACATTGCTACCCGGGGAAATGACCTTCACGCTAAATAACATAACATAACATCATAAAATGAGAGACAAACTATGTTGACGTCTCCGACCTCGTGAATACAGGAGGACCTCGCCTACTAGAACAACAAGACACGAATCACGGGACAGACGCCGCACTAAGACTTCATGAGCTGGGTTGGGATGAAAGTATATGTTAGTCACACCACACAACAGGATACCAAGGGATACAAAGATAAATTGTATTTAATGAGATACACGACACAGCCTATACTCAACAGCCTATAATGAGTCACATAAATAAAGGCCCACACATCTGGGCCTGTCACATGGAGTCAAAACAGCAAAGCAAAGCAAACACGTCATTTTGCTTGAAGTTGACATGACTTATTTGGGGTCTGATTAAACTTTGACTAAACTGATGCAATGTTTTGTGAAAGAGGACACCTGGCGATGGGCGGAGTTCGGGGCGTGGTTAGGGGCGGGGCTTCTGGTGTCTATAAAGAGGCCGCAGCAGGAGCAGAGGAACAACAATAACAACACCACGTTGTTGGCGAGCTGAGGTCAAGCGTCAAATTTACTTCTTCGTTCTTTCTTTGTCTTTTAAATCTCGACACGAAGTGAAGCAGCCATGAGTTTCGTGGATGTGAAAAACCTGGAGCCAACTAAATTCGAAGAGAAGTATTACGACGAATATGAATATTATAACCTGACGGACAAATACACGGGTAAGAAACATCGTGTGTTCTTTATGTATTTATGACTATTTATTATTATTTTGTTTTGTAGTTTTTTTTGTTTTTTACGATAGTTTCTATTATAGTTAACGTTACTCTGTTACTTTATTTCTTAAAAAAAAGGAATTACATAAAAACATTTATATATAATTAATTTTATATTTATTTATTAATGTATTATTTATTATGTATAATTTATTATGATGTATTATTAATAATTAAATGTTTAAATAAAATTTAATGTTTTTGTCAATGTTCTCCGTGTGTCCACCAGGAGACGCTCCATTTATACATATATATTGATTATTATTATACATTTTATAAATGTTATATATATTTGTATTATTATTATTTTAATAAATAAAATGTTTAAATAAAATAATTAAATTAAAATAATGTGTCAATGTTCTCCGTGTGTCCACCAGGGGGCGCTTCCCGCAAGGGGAGGACCAAGAAGGAGTCGAGCGACAACACGAACCGACCGAACCCCGGAGGACACGAGAGGAAGATCGTCGAGAAGCTGCAGAACTCCGCGAAGCTGAAGGCCAAGGCGTGAGCCTGAGGAGGTGACCACGACTAACACCTCTCAATAGCTCAATACTTTTATTAGTACCCTTTTTATTACACTGCAATTATTGCCGAATTGTTTTTTGCAGACTGAATATTTTATACTTCACCTAATATTTTTATATTTCCACTAGGACTTGGACTTAAGAGATAAGATAAGATGGAACTTTATTAATCCCGAAGGAAATTCTTGTGCCAGGTTGCACAGAAATAGAATAAAACACTAGAGAAATGCACAGAATGATGCAAATAAAATGTACAGTAGGTCTAAGTCCGAGTAGAATAAAACTTGCTGTAAATTGTATATATATATATATATATATTTTTTTTTCGACTGTTTATTTCTCTAATTATACTATTGCGATGCAACCTGGCACAAGAATTTCCTTTGGGATTTGATTCATAAAGTTCGGTCTTATCTCTCTTGAAGTGAAGTCTGACTGAAGATTTTTTGTAATAACATAATAATTTTTTTAATTGCATTAACGCAGGGAACCCCTGACGGCTACCCTGGCTACCGACCTCGGCCAAACGTGTTTGGCGACAGAAAGCGATGAACAGACGTCTGGTTGTTGAGCTCCGGAGGACGATGTCACCACCACCACCACGGTTACCATCCGTGTAGATGAGGATGAGGGCACCTGTTGCCCCGCCAGGTGAACGCCGGGTTGACCCCTGACCCGCCCGGGGCAGCGGACCACCGGGCCACCCTGCCCTGCCCGGGCTGTAATGGTCTCCCGTCTCCCGTTGTAGCTCCACGGCTGAATGGAACGGTTATGGTTGAACCTAGTCTTCATGATGGGTTCTTTTATTTCTTGTTTTGTTATTTTACGACTAGTGTGGCGCAGAATACGTATTGACAGTTGTGCATGTTCTCAATAAAACATTTTTAATGGTACGCTATGTTTTTACGGTTTTTAAACTGTTAAACCACTCTTTGGTACAATAAAGTGTCTGAAGTGCTGAAGTCTTGTGTCCTTGCCTGCCCTGCGCGCCTGCGTGTGTTGTTGCACTACCAGGCTTGACCGATAGATGGCGCCCGCTGCCCATATGTTGGCCAGACTTTCATAGCATGTGGACAACGAGCTGGTTATGTAATGTGAGCGAAACTTTTAATAAATCTAAACTTCATGTTAATGCTATGAGTCGCTTGACCTTTCAACTCAGGAATGGTTTAATTCTGATCATGTTGGAAAGTCTCTTTTATAGAAGCAATTTGTCCTTAAACAGTTGGTCTGTAATCTTAAACAACACTCCTTAGCCCTCCAAAAGGATGAGGAAAAAAAAAATGTCAATGGAAGGGACACAGAACGAGGGATCCCTCTTGGTGGGGGTGCAACGGGTGGCATAATGGATACACAACAAGCAACAGGTTATCGATTGTACACGACCGTACAATACACCCGACACTAAAACTGCAAATTAGAACATTCAACATTTGCCTGGACTTTGCTGCTTCGGGGCATTGTGCACATTGAGGTTTTGCAGGATTTAATGAGAACTTCTCCCCACACACACACACCATAGGCCCATGCTGCTACAGTCTGTTAATTAGTTTCTCACTTGGGTTCGGAACCAACCTTATTTATAGTTCTATTTTGTATTTTTACTCTATTTTGTATTCTTTATAATTACTGTCGGCTGTCGGGCGTTTTGCACAAAAAGTTTTTAACTCACTGTTTATACTCACGTGTAAATTGTGAAGTTACAATAAAAATACTTGAACTTGAACCTTCTGACAAAAACAAACAAAACGGACTCATGCTGTGGGACAAATTAGACATTTTGCCCGCGTTCTCCAGGAAGTAAGCATCGACCTGGTGGCAAGGTGTGAATATCGAAGGCAAGTTTGAGGCATAGACGTACACATTTATGTAGTTATCCTATTAGACTTAGAAATGCATAGATTCATTTTGGATTCTATTCATAAATATCCAAATAAAACAATGATTGTGTTTGACCGCTCAGTCCGTGTGTCATAGTCAGTCCACCTCATGAAGGTCGTTGACGAAGTAGTGAACTAGGAGGTAGTGAATGAGGAGCTAGTGGTGAAGGGGATGCTGTGTGAATCCACCCTCTCCCTCATTCATACCTGACCACCTTCTCCTCTCTCCTCCTCTCTCCCCTCCTCCTCTCTCCCCTCTCCTCTCCCCTCTCCTCTCTCTCCCCTCTCCTTTCCCCCATCCCCTCCCATTCTCCCTTCTCTCCTCTCCCCCCTGCTGAGGGACCTCCAGCTAAGAGAGAGAGAGAGAGTTGGTTCTACAAGATTAAAGAATGTCTTCAACTCCTCCACCCTCTCCTCCTTCTCCTCCTCCACCCTCTCCTCCTCCTCCAGATTCACTCTCTCCGGTTCCACTTTGAATGTAATATTTCCTTATCTTGCCTCGATACCACTACCCACTCAGCACCTGTCGCTGCCACTGTCTCTGTGTCTACCCCTCTCCATCTCCCTCTCTCTCTCTCCATCTCCCTCTCTCTCTGTCTCTCTCTTCATCTCCCTCTCTCTCTCTCTCCATCTCCCTCTCTCTCCATCTCTCTCTCCCTCTCTCTGTCTATCTCCATCTCTCTGCCTCTCTGTCTCTCACTTCATCACTCTCTCCATCTCCCTCTCTTTCCATTTCTGTCTCTCTCTCCATTTCGCTCTCTCTCTCTCGCTCTCTCTCTCTATCTCTCTCTCTTTCTCTCTCTCTCGATCTCGATATGATGTAGTTGTTAGATATTATGGCTATTGTGGATATGATGGTTATTCAATATAAACTCCTCAAACAAAGTTTGGAAACGAAATTTCGGTCGATTATTCC
>PIJE02000812.1:172356-226446 GCA_002895965.2 Coryphaenoides rupestris | reverse complement strand
ATCTTCCTCAGCACCCACAGTGACTCGTTTGCATGAATTTGTGTAAGATGATCGTCATCCATCTTGTGTGTTGATTGTTGTGTTTGTTTCCTAGGCAACCTGGCCAACACCAAGGGGAAGGGTGCACTCATGATGCAAGGCCCCCGGACCCCGAACCGCACCATCAACTTCACCAAGGTGGGCCTCCGGCTCCGAGCCCTGCGCTGCCATTTACTGTTCACTGTGGACCCCGTTAACAGTTTTGACACAACGCGACTTACGGTGAATTCAGATCCGTGTCGTTAAGGTGCGGGCAGGGGGTTGATGTGTCTTGCTCACGGATGCTTACAGGTAGGCTGTGGCCATAGGGGGGTTTGATTATCGTTGTCATAGCTACATAGCTCTGGTCCCTCAAAAACACACTGCTGGTGTTTCTTCCTGGTTACTTGCTTGTTAATTTGGTCGTTTTCCTCGTTGGTTTCTTGTAAGATTGCAGTTGTTTGGTTTTCTTGTTGTTTTGCTGTTTACTACGTACTTAATGCAAAGTTCAACTTTCACAAATTCACAAATTTCACAAAACATGCCAAGATAAATGCAGAAAATCTGGGCTGAGGTTGAGTCGAGGCTTACATTTCTTCTTTTATTCTCTCTCTCTCTCTCTCTCTCTGTATCTCTGTGTTTTCCATGGAGATGGGACGTGTGTTTTGCAGCGAGGTAACCCGTACCAAAGTCACGCCTTGTGTCCCTTGCAGTTCCTGTAGTTAAAATACATTCTCCTGTCGTGTTGTACTTAAGGAGAAGATCCTCATCACTTAGCAAGCTGCTAAGTTACACTTTAGGTAGCTGTGGCCTTTCAGGCATCAAATGCAGCCCGATATGCAAATGATCCCACCAGCAGCGTGGTGGTTGAGTTAC
This sequence comes from Coryphaenoides rupestris, assembly GCA_002895965.2. Taxonomy (NCBI): domain Eukaryota; kingdom Metazoa; phylum Chordata; class Actinopteri; order Gadiformes; family Macrouridae; genus Coryphaenoides; species Coryphaenoides rupestris. Next base: position 225,552 of record PIJE02000812.1, on the reverse strand, counting down.
TTTCATGTGGTAATCAACACGTTAATTGAAGCCTCGCTCACCACTGTCACTTTAATGGATTCATTCACTCCTAGAGATGTTCTTATGCTAATGCTGCACACTATTTTTAGCTTCATTTGACTAACTTGTTTATCAGATCTTGAGGAAAGGTTTTTACTGAAATATGTGTGTGAGATGTCAGCTCTATAGAGTTGTGTTTGTTGACTTCAGAGAGAGACTTATCAAGAGGCTGTAGTGCCCTAATTATGATCACAGTCCAACCAATGATTGCCCTCCCAGCTACATAAGGGACGCAATTTGTTCACCTAAAAGCCAAAGAAACTAGTGAAACAGGAATCCATTTTTTGTTTATGTTTATGAATATATTACCATAAATCAGCATATTTGAGAGCAGCTTTGCAGAAAGCTCCATGATCAATTAAAAGTTTCCATAAATCTAAAAGGCTGTCACAGAAAAATACATTTTGGCATTGGTGTACTGTTGTGCATATGAGAAATAGTATACTATAGTATAGTATACTATAGTATAATAGTAGACACCCTGTACATGTACTTCAAATGTAATACTGCATCATTTGTATGTGTAGTTTAGCTATTTGTAAATCATATTTTAATTAGTAATTCATTAGTAATTAGTGTTGACATAAAGTAGAATAGAGCAGAATAGAATAGAAGAGAATATCAATTTCATTGTGGAACCTCTTTTTCATTTGCAGCCTTCTTGGAAATTAACGCTCACGTCTGAAAACAAACGCTTGCTCTTTCAGCTCCCCGACGCCTCGGTGCAAACAGACACGGTGATTGGTGGTTTCAACTAAATTAATAAAATATTAACAGATCAAACACTTTGATCAAACGATGGTATGACAATCAAAATGGAAATAAGGTCCAAGGCATCAAGGTGAATTGTCACTTTCAAGCGATCATCAAAGAAATCGATTGGTCGAGGAGACACACGATGGTACATGTGGTTGATAGTTTGTCGACGAGATGCTAGTTTTATTTTAAGAAATAATAGGCAAGGGCAGCCCTGCAAACTATAACTCATGTCCTCTCATCCATAAAGTGACATATTTATGAAACAATAATTAGCTGTACTGTACCATTTATCCAATGCTTTTAAGCCATAGACACTTCCAGGCTATGGAGACTCTGTTATTAAGGAGCAGGTAGGGGTCAAGGGGGATTCTTGCTCAAGGATGCCTACAGGCAGACTGTGGGACAATGGGAATCAAACCCGGTACCTTTTGGCCGCTATAGCTGCTCTAGCCATTGCCACTAGCTGCCCCTACCTTCTCAGGAAGAACGCGATAGATACAAATCATACAAGTATTTTAATTTTTGTTTTGTTATTTAGTCATTATTAAGTTAGTAATGTTATTAACGAGGTTTGCCTTGTCATCAGGGGGAACCAGGGAGAAGCCACCCACCACCCGAGGGAGACCACCAACATGAGGACCCACACCGTCGCCTTCCTACTTGCAGGGTGAGAACCTGATTCTGCTTCTCTCAAGATTGATGGTGGAGACCAAAGGCTAAAATAAAACAACTAAAATGGAATGGAAATGGGATGAAATGGCTATGAAATCTTAAATAGCTAGATATACATGATTTTAATAGCTTTTTTTATATATATCTTTACATTTTCTTTTCTTTTTTTAATTTCTATGGTATTCATTTCTGTTTTATGTTCAATGTTATGCACCAATTTCACAAAAGCACATTCCTTGTTTTGTAAAACAACTATGGCAATAAACCTGATTCTGATTATATTTTGCCAAATCTTGCTGATATGTACAGCCTCAAACAACAGCCTCAAACAACAGCCCAACGTACATGTTGCAGTGACCGTGGCTTTTACTTTAAACACGTCATAATGCATGTTTACTGAGTCGCTCCCCTCCATCTCGTTCCAGTACTCTCTGATGGGACCTGCTGTCCAAGATGGTGTCCGGCCAGCCCCACTTTGTGCGCTGCATCAAGCCCAACAACGACCGGCAGGCCAACCGCTTCGACCGGGAGAAGGTCCTGGTGCAACTGCGCTACACCGGCGTTTCTGGGAAACCGCCAAGATCCGGCGCCAGGGCTACTCCCACCGCATCCTCTTTGCCGATTTCGTCACAAGGTTAGCTAGTCAGCGACTTGAAATGTAGGCTGGCTCGCTAGTTGCTTAACGTGCTGCTTAAACAAAATTATTCAATGTTTTTATATTTACACAAATCACATCACAAAATATGATGTGTGAATAGAAAATATGATTAAATATTATACACATTCATATATGTAAATTATTGCCGATCCTTCACTACTTTATATTTTTATTCTTTGCGTACTGTCTCCTGCTTATGTCACAAGAGTTTCACTGTTCAGAATGAACAGTGTTAGAAGAACACGTGACAATAAAACACTTTGACTTTGACTTTGACTTGTTTTGTACCAGGTACTACATCCTGGCGTTCCATGCCATTGAGCCGCCAGCCGCCAGCCCAGAGAGCTGCTCTGCCATCCTGGAGAAGGCCAAGCTGGAGAACTGGGCCATGGGCAAGACCAAGGTCAAGACCCCCCTTAAACCAACATGGTCCCTTGTTTATGTGTTCATGTTTTGGGTCGGGACACAATCTCCAACATTATTTTTATTTCTGTAATTGAAGCCGATACTTTTTGTACCTTTCGTTTATTTTTTATTATTGCTCTAATTAATTGAATTATTTGTTAAATGTCAAAGTCAAAAGTCAAAAGTCAAAAGTCAAAAAGCCATACAATTGTGTGAATATTTAGTCAAACTCAATAATAAAGAGTAAAAGAATAAGAGAGATTATTTTATGTATCAATTTGTTTAACGTATCAATCCAAAAACATAATACATTGTTTTGTATTCAATATTTGTATCGTGTGGATCCTTCTTCTCCAGGTGTTCCTCAAGTACTACCACGTGGAGCACCTGAACCTGGTGGTGCAGCGCACCACAGACCGGATCGTCCTGGTCCAGGCCTGCGTCCGGGGCTGGCTGGGGGCTAGAGGTTACCGGAAAATCCTGGCCCAGCGGCAGCAGAGCGCCCTGGTTCATACAGTCTGGTCAGTACCATGGAACTAGCTAACACTGAGATAACATTAAGCTACTGTTATTATTCAAATTTGTTACAATAAGTATTCAAATATGTTAACATAGGTTTGTATTATTTTAAACTGCACTGCAATCCTCCTTTTTATTTATTTTATTTCATTAATTTATTTAATTAATTGTTTTTTCATTATATTTTTTGCTATGAACCTCTTAGCTTACCGAGGACAACAGCTCGCAAGAAAGTTGCGGATGACAAAAGCCAAGTGCAGCTCGAGGCCTTCATCATCAAGTTCCAGGCGGGTACGGACAGTTCTATTCACCACCTCTACAATACGGGTCGCACAACTCATCCATTGGCAGTGCTGGGCTAGCCCAAGCAAGCTTTAGCCCTAGCAAGGTAACATTGTTACTTGCTTGTTAGGACTTAAGCCAGAGCCATGCTTGAAACAGACATTTAAACATTGCACCTCCGTAAGTGGCCATGTCCGTATATATATATTGTGGCAGCCCGGCCTACCGAGACAGTGGGTGGAGCAATTGGAAGTAAAGCAGACAGAACCATGGTCAACAAGCTCAGGTATTTATTTATAAACGATGTGGGGAAAGGAGAGGGGAACAAAAGCAACTCAAATCTTCTTCTTGGGATCCACTAACAAGGCCAAGATTAGCCATTCCCCATAAAAACCACAACAAAGTCAAAAAACGCTCCACACAGGGTGGCCAGAGGCTGCTTACCCTGAGACTGGCCCAGTGGACCGTCCTGGTCTTTGTTCACTGTGACTCTAGTTCTTAATTGGCCCTTAATTGGCCACACCTGGGCAGAGGCAATGAGAGGCCCTGGTTGGGGTCGGCGTTTCCTCATACTCCAGGCGTTGCAGGATGGATCAGCAATCAGGCCACCACAGTATGTGTAGTTCACAGTTGTGTTTGTCGTGTTTGTTTGTCAGTTTGCAGAGGCTACCTGGCAAAGAAGAATTACAAGGCAATGGTGGACGTGCAGAACCTAGCAGCGACCAAGATCCAGGCCCGGTACCGCGGCCATCGAGACTGGAAGAGCTTCCAAACGAAGAAGTGAGAATGATATTATGAAAACAAATACTTGCTGTTGATTAGTATAGCATCGTACACAGTTGATATTCAATCAGCCATAGTTCCTAATTTCTTGATTGATTGATTGATTGATTGGGAACACATTGGCTTTATTCTCCATAGGGAGGCCAAGGCAAAGGAGCAGGAAGAAGCATCCCTGAAAGAAGAGGAGCAAGAATCAGCCGTCAAGGAGGAGGGGGAGCAGCAGAAGGAGGAGGAAACGGCAGCGGAGACGAAGGAGAGTTCGGACGAGGGTGCCTCCGCTTCGGCCAACGGCTCGCTGACTGCGGAGGAGGAAGAGGCCAGAGCTGCCGTGGTCCTTCAGAGCAACTTCCGCGGGTACCAAGAGAGGAAGAAATTCAAGGAGCGCCACAAGACCCAGGCAGGAGATGAGCTGGAGGTGCCAACGACGTCCACCGGCGAGGAAGAGCTGGAGGTGGCGGCAGAGCAGAACGATGAGGGGAAAAAGGAAGAGGAGGAGGAAGGGAAGCAAGACAGCGCCGAAGGAGAGACAGACGCCCCGAAGCAAGCTGAGGATGAAGCCGAGGAGAAGACGGTGGAGGGAGAGGACAACGACGACAGTGACCACACACAGGTGCCAGAGGAGGGGGAGGAGCAGGATGAGGTGAGCACGGTGGTGGGAGAGGATGAGATGGGGGAAGAACAGGCGGCTGTGGACGAAGACAAAAGTGGAGAAGGGCAGGCCGAAGGAGCGGGGGGCGAAGAGGGGCAGGGAGGTGCCGTCAGTGTCGAGGATGAAACCAAGGCAGCCACCGTTATCCAGAGCAACTTCAGGGGCCACCGGGAGAGGAAGAGGCTGGAGGAGGAGGGCAAACTGCCGGCAAGGAAAAAAAACGAAGAAACTCCACCTGAGGAGAAAGAAGCATCCGGAACAGGGGACGGCCCTGGGGAAGAGACGCCCAAAGACGAGGCCTCGACAGCAGCCAAGGAAGAAGATGCATCAACGGCAGTGGACGCTTCCGCTGTTGATGTCCTGTTGGAGGACCCGGATGAGGCCAATGCCGCCGTGGTCATTCAGAGCGTCTTCCGGGGCCACAAAGAGCGCAAGAGGCTGGAGGAGGAAGGAATAATCCCCAAGAAGAACAAGAGCTCAGACGAAGTTTCCGCAGAAGGTGAGAGTGCTGCTGCGCAGAAAGTGGAGCCACCAGTAGAATCCGAGCCAGACTTGGCCGCAGTATTCCAGGGGGGTGAATACGAGGTGAAGGCCGCCACAATCATCCAAAGGAACTACAGAGGCCATCGAGACCGGAAGAAGCTGAAAGAGAAGAAAGAGGCCATGGGGCAAGACGGCGAAGAGGCAGTGCCTTCGGAAGGCGGAGGAGAAGGAGGAACAAACATGGATGAGGAGGCACAGGAGGCGCTGGATGTTACCGACGTGAAGGTGGAGCGCAAAGAGGAGGAGGTGGACGCTGAGAAGGAGAGGTTGGAGGAGGAACAGGCAGCGGTGAAGATCCAGAGAAACTACAGGGGTTACAAGGAGAGGAAGAACCTGAGGGCCAATAAGGAGTCGGCACAGCTCAATGCTGAGGATTTCGAGGCGTTCTCCAAAGATGTAAGATGCCCCTTGCTTTGTGTTTCACAAGGAAACAAACCGATTGTGGTGCTTGTCTAATGGCCTTTTCTTCTACTCTTCTTCCATTTCACCGCATAGGTTAGAAAGGCTTCTCAGGACTTTGCCAGTATACAGGAGAAACTGAACGAGATCATCCTGAACCATCAGTCCACCAACGCACTGTTTGTCAAACCAAGTGCGGTCAACGGTTTAATCCACAAGAGCTACTCATCAGGTAAACTACGACTACTACGAAACTACTATGTACAAAACATGACGCACGGTGAAGTTTGAATCTAAAGTGCAGAGATTTGATTCTAAGTATTGTTTGACAAACTAGATGAATTCTAATTGTGTTAGATAATTCTAATTGTGTATTTTGAAACAAACAACTTTTCGTCAGATAACCAAATATTAATTCTTTACCATCTGAAAGATGTGGATTTTGAATAGAAGAACTGAATAAACACAAATAAATACCAAACAAATGAACAACAACAACCAGACGCAATCAATCCGTCTCCTCCAACTCTATGATTTGTTTGTTGAAATTATTGAATCCCAGTTTTATCCTGATTGACTTCAATGTTCAACACCACTGTTAGTTGTGGTTGGTAGTCTAGTCTAGTCCAGTGGGTAGTCAAACATCCAGGGGGTGTTTGACTGCCAACCGCAAGGTACTGAGTTGGGACACCAAGTTTGCCCACCAAACTTCTAGGCTTTTAGAGCCAACCTGCTCCTTAATAATGACATTATTTCATTGGAAGTCAAAACACCACCAGGCAGATGGTGTAGTGTGGCATTCCGCAGAACCAACCGGGCACGCAGATCATTTGTGTCTATCAGCATTGAATTGCTGAACAATCTGGGAAACAATAATCACTGAACCTCTGTGTATGAGGATGCTGCACCTTAACCTTATAACATGCGGAGGACTTTGGTGATATGTTGTGTAGAGGTCTGTGACCTTGTTGAGGTGTTCTGTTGTTGTTGTTGTAGTGGTTGTAGTGGTTGTAGTGGTTGTCGGTTTTGTAATTGTCTGTGTGTCTGACAATTGCTGTATGGCACATGATGATTTTCCAAAAGGACGAATAAATATATCTATCTATTTATCTAAATACTAAATACAGTGAGTCAATGCGATTGAGCTTTCGTTTTGTCTCCACATTGTACTTTACTGACGTTGTTATCAGTGTGTGTGTGTGTGTGTGTTGTGTGTGTGTTTGTGTGTGTGGGGAGGTGTGTCTATTTTCACTCAGAGATTCTTGATTTTATCAGCGGGAAAACCAAGAGATGTCAAGTAGGGAAAACAGTAAACGTCCCCCTGACTGGTGTGTCATCAAAATAAAAGCCCCCCACCCCCATCGCCCTCCCCCCTCCCCTCCCCTATCTGCGTGCATTTGATCTTCACAGGTGATATGTGTAATTGCTTTTGTTGGGGGGGCAGGGTGTGTGTGTGTGTGTGTGTGTGCGTGTGCGTGTTCGTGTGTGTGTGTGTGTGTGTGTGTGTGCGTGTGTGTTGCTCTCCTGTGCCTGACGGGCCAGATAAAAACCCAGCAGTTCATAATAATTTTGCCATTGTCTATCGGAGAAGATGACACATTTTGATGTGGTAAAATATCCTCCCACTTTTCTATCAGGAATATATTAATCGTGTTTCTCCGATGTGAAATATTCTCATTCGATTCATTTTTGATTGTAATAGCTATGCACCTGCAGAGCGAATCATCACTTAATTCCTTCAAATCAACATTATGCTGTCGAGGGTTTTAAACTTGAATTATATTTCATTCAAAACATGTATATCAAGTGTTTTTTTCTTTGCACAGAACTACTACTACTACAACTACTACTAGTAATAATAATAAAATAATAATAATAATAATAATAACAACAATACACGCTTTTCCCACTATAGCTGTGCAGCCATTCACAAAGCTCTCAGCTGTGAAAGCCTTTCTATATCCAGGCTTTTATGGTCTTCTCAAGATGTTAATGAGAAGCATGTCTAGCCTGGGGTGCCAATGAATGAATTAGCCTGTGTTGTGCTCGTGCTATTTCCACTGTGTTCCCTTCACCCACCCCTGTCTTCCACATGCTTGTTTCACCACCACGGGCCTTATTCACCTAGCGGCCATCTTGGTTCTAAAAGAGGTGAATGAAGGCCCGTGGATGATTTATACACTGTGATTATACACATAACTTTAGATGGAGATAAACCAACTCCAGGTGCTAACTTGGACGCGGGAGGGTGACGAAATATTGGGCACCGTGGGCAAATGTCGCGGAAATGTTAATCACGTTACATCACGCGGAAGACCACGGTTGCGGGAATTCAAATGTGCTTTATTCGTTTATGAGCTTTTGCCACTTCAACGCGATGACGGGGAATGACCTTATACGGTGACAGATTCAATAACGTTGTGTTTACCTAATAGATTATGTATTTAATTAATAATTGACTGATTTCGTCATTTCGTCAGCTGATTCATAATGATGTATGAATGTTCCAAAGGTCGTCGTAATATATTCATGATTGTAATATGACACATGTACACACGCACAATCACGCCTGTACCAACAAGCACCCACACAAAACCCTAAGGCCAACACTGTCATTGTATCCGTAATGACAGCCATGATGGATTGCAGCAGATCCACGATGGTGTGTGAGTGTGTGTGTGCGTGCGTGCGTGTTTGTGTGTGCGTGTGTGCGTGCGTGTGTGCGTGTGTGTGTTTCCACTTCCTAGCGCTGCCAGTGACGACGGCACTAGCTTCACGGGCTCAATGGCGCTCTGCATGTGGAGCAGTGTGGGTCACTGGTTACGACACGACAGATCGACGCAATCTATTTTGAATATTGTACCGTTGGAAAATGTAAATCGGATAAAGCCTTAGGGTTAAGCTGCTGTACATTGCAGGGGGCGGGTCGATCAAACAACACGGTTGAAAAGGTTAAGCTGGTGTCAATAATGTCTCGTGTAGTGCGATCCATCCTCTTACGTTGGAGCTAGCCTTGTTTTCCCACCATTTTACATTGGGTGTCATAGTAACTTGAAAGCAATATAGCTACGAGAGCAACTAATTGACACTTTTGTCTTCAACTTTTAGTTAGTAACTGTGGTCACTTCTAACGCGAAACAGATTTCACATTGACTGTCTATAATGTAAGGCTGTGGTTGAAGTACCCTAAATAAAGAACAATATGCCGATAAAGAATAAAACAAAACATGGATTACATTTTCTCTTAAAATTACCCAGACCATGTCAAATATTTGCTTTATTATTCAAAGTTATTAAAACACTAAACATAGCACACAAACGACAATGACGGAGCTATCATCAAGTGTGGGCTTTTCAATCCAGACACACAAAGTTAAACTCGATCGGTACGGCAACATCAAGTAATGTTTTTTTTTTTTGTGTGTGTGCATGTGTGTGTGTGTGTGTTGGTTTCCAGTCCAGCCCAAAGGTTTAAGGACCCCCCGTCGGACCCAGCCCCCGAAAACCCTGAACACCCCTGAGGACTCCACCTACTACACCCTGATCCACGTGAGTCCCTCCAGACCCCCCAGACCCCTCAACAGATCTCAGATAGAGATAGATCTCAGTGAGTGTTAAGTACTGCGGCGGGCTGCCTTTTGACTGCGTCCTAAAACTGCTCTCCGGTGACCCTCACAATGCCTCATCAATCGCCCTTTGTCCTTTTAAACTGCCGTCATTTTCCCAGCTATCATTTTACCACAAGAGCAGGAAGGGTAGGACTTTACAATACTGCTGCTAGTAGGGGTCGACCCATATGGGGTTTTTCAGGGCCGATATGAAACAGATTATGATACCTGATACTTACTAACCAATTTACATTTGCGGTAAAAATAAATAAATCTTGGTGTCAAAAACGTGGAAAATCACAAACTTTGTTGAAATGCCTTCAAGTGTTCATTTAGGGATGAGCAATGAACTAAAGATACAGTACTAGCATTAATGTGTAACATGTCAGGTAACAAAGCTTCCACAACAAGCATGTACAACAATATTGACGAGCTAATATGTGTTGTATAGATAAGGTAAGATAAGATAAGATAGAACTTTATTAATCCCGAAGGAAATTCTTTTGCCAGAGGTTGCTCAAAAATACCCTAAAAATACAAATACCAATAACATAAGAATAAAAACAATAGAATAATAGATGTAGAGTGATTAAGCCTAAAATAAAAATATAGGATATTTAGTAAAATAAGATTTAGTATAGAAGTATATTTAGCAAACAAAACAAGTTGACAATGCTATTGAGAAGTATCATGAAAGTAGTATTGCACATGATGATGAAAAGTTAATATTGCAAGGTAATATTGAAAGATAATATTGGGAAGTAGTATTGCACATGATATAAAGAATATTGCACATGATGGTGAAAGGTAATATTCAAGGTAATATTGAAGTAAATAATATTAAAGCAAGTGCTCATTTGTTGTAAACGTGTGTTTGTTTCCCCGGCAGCGGTCCATGCAGGACAGCAAGCGTCATCCCAGGAAAGAGGGGTGAGCACCCGAACTCATATTTATTTCAACCCCAGGTGTTTTATGAACTGTTCCGTCGCGGTGGTGGGGGCTGCTCTCTGGGTGGGGGGCGACGGACGTGGAGGCTGGTGGAGGCCGGTGGAGGCTGGGGGGAGTACACTGGCACCGGGCGCACTGCCAGTGTAGATACACCGGGTGGGTCGGAGTTAACGATCTGGGGGCAGCAGACATAACTCTCTCACCCCCCCCCCCCCCCGCCTGTCCGTCAGTGATATGGGGGGCTGTCACTGGGACCAGGGTGGTAGTACCAGGCTGAGCACATGTAATAATAGTAGTCCTAATTTAGGCAATGCCAATGTCTGTGCTGGGTAACGTCCATGTATGTCTGTCTGTCTGTCTGTCTGTCTTCTGTTGATCTACATGCCTTCTTCTGTCTGTCTGTCTGTCTGTCTGTCCGAATCTGTCTGTCTACCTGCCTGCCTGTCTGTCTGTCTATCTGTTTGTCTGCTGGTCTGTCTGCCTGCATGAGTTTTTCAGTCTGTATCCCTGTCTGTCTGTCTGTCTATGTCTGTCTATCTGTCTGTCTGTCTATGTCTGTCTGTCTCCCTGTTTATGTCTGTCTCCCTGTCTTTCTCTTTCCCTGTCTGTGTCTGTCTGTCTGTCTGTTTCCCTGTTTATGCCTGTCTCCCTGTCTGTCTGTCTGCCTCCCTGTCTGTCTGTCTGTCTGTCTGTCTGTTTCCCTGTTTATGTCTGTCTGCCTGTCTGTCTGCTAGTTGGGCTGTTAGTCAGCATCAGAGCCTGTAGCGTGATGAGTGATGGGTTCTGTGTGCGGTCACACCAGGACAGATCACTATGGCTGGTGCTCCACCCGGCTTCAGTCATTGATCTAACCAGCGCAGCCCATGAGACGGGATCTCCAAAATAAAAGACATCCCAGTGGGGCATCGATTCTGGTGCTCTAATTAAATCACATGGTGTGATGATTCATGCACTCCCATTGGGCCTGTCTGACTATGCTGGGCCTGGCTTGCCATCGGCAAAACAACAACAATGCACAATAATCATACTCATAATCATACATAATATGTTTTATTTATAGATCGTTTTTCTCAAGACCCAAATGCTGAACAATCAGTTCAGAGCAACAATGCAGGGAAAGTACAAAGAAAGCAAAATCAATGCTCAGGATACAGTAACTAGATAAGAAGCTAAATAAGCGAGACAAGAACATTAAAAAAGAGACAAATAAAGAAAAGGAGAGGCAACGAGCATGAAGTCAAGCGGTTTCACTTCCTGACCCACAAAGCTGTATGTCTGTCTCTGATTGGCTAGTCCAGGGAAGCTCCTGGATGTGGACGACCAGTACTACCCGGGCCTGACCACTAGCCACTCCTCCCCGTGCATCCCCAGCAGCGAGGCCCAGGCGGTGAGCGGCAGCGGCGGCGGCGGCGGCGTGGAGCGGAGGCAGTCCGTCGAGAGGAAGCAATCCATGGACCGCAGGAAGTCCATGGAGCGGAGAACGGCGCTGGAGAGGAGGCTCTCCACGGAGCAGAGGCCGGACCGGAAGCAGCCCCGCGAACGAGCCGTTTCGGAACCAGAACCTCCCACAGAGGCTAGCGAGGAGAAGAGGTACGTCGTCTGCAAACGTATGAATCCCAGCCTGACACAGTGTAGCTACACAATGTAAAAGGTAATTAGTGATAATGAGGTTCTCATCTTGCGAATACAGTTCAATAAGTACAAAAAAGTGTGGATTTGCGTCTAACTTTGCTGACGTTCCCAAAGAGTGAAACGAGACTGAATCGTTTCGGCGGGAAATCCCAAATCCGGATCCTGATTGCCGCGGAGCTTGCCGTGCGTAACGTCGCTGCGTTGCTTACCTCTCCAGGTGCTCCTTGAGCAGAATGTCTTCCATGGAGAGCGGGGCCGAGGAGGACAACCCCTACGACTTCAGACACCTGCTGAGGAAGACCTCGCAGAGACGACGGCTCATCAAACATCACTGAGACGTCATGAGACGACGTTAGCGCGGACCAAGCGTGGGTTACAGAGCCATGCCATGTTAGCGTGGGCCCTGAGCAGGATTGCGAGCGATGTGTCCATGTGTTATTGAAGAGTGGTTGACTGAAGACAAAATGTCACTCTGACTCTATGTATGCATCCTGGATACTGGGCGGGAGAGGTGAGTGTTGTGGAAGCTCCTGGGTGTAAACATCGGCTTGATTCCGAATCCCGCAGTCAGTTTTACAGATGCAGCGTCTTGCGTATCTGAATGAAAGTGGAACGTAAGCGCCATGACGGTGTTAATCGCAACTATTCTGAATGTTCGCGCTCGCCCCTCTTGGACTTGGTGACGCAATTATGAGGACTGCTTCTGGTGTTCCAGGAAATGACCCGGTGAGGTTGAATGTCAACTTCCTGTTTGGATGGAGGCTTTTTCGCACATATTGTCGGGATTTTGTGCATCTGGCATTACAATGACATTGTTTTTGCTGTTTTTCTGCTGCTTTAGATGTACGCACAGTATATGACAGTACAAAGAAAATGACAGTACAGTGACAGCACAAAGTACATTTTTCAAAGTCTTGCAAAGGATTTGTGGCAATATGATTGTAAATAAAAAAAGTGTGATCTGTTTACACTTTTGGGATGAGGTATGCTGGTGACAATGTGGTTTAATTTCTTTGTAATTCGATAGAAGGAGAAACAGATGAAAGTACATTAATGTTGTGGACTGCGTAGCAAGTTCAATACTCTGGGGACATTTCACTTTGACAGCTTTTTTAAAACATTTAACTTATTTAGACCGATTTTAAACGATCATTTGTACTTACTGAGTAGAACATGTACATTTAAATACGAGGACAAATAGATTGTCGTTTGTCACTGTCAGTACTTGAAAACCTTCATTTCAATAACCTTTTTTGTTCTGGCTTTGTCTGCATTCTTGAATATTCATTCATTTATGAATATTTCTTGTAGAAATGTACACTGTTACTAAGTTACTAGTACAATTCTTTTTTCAATTTAAATATATCATTCTTAAGAGACCTTGTGTTGTACTTTGTTATACTGAATGTAGTATTGCAATTCAAGACACAATGAGCTACACACAAATATCACATTGGCTACTTCATATGTTTGATTTGCTGTGTATATTTCTTTCCATCATCCTTTGGGATCTATCACTTTTTTTACCCTAAAGTTTAGGTCGGTATTATAAATGACCTGGGAGTCATTTGTAAGAGTAATTCATATGCTCATCAGGTGGAGACAGAAATGATCCTGTGCTTCTTTTGAACCTCATGACTTGCGTTCTTTTCCGTGAATATATTGGAGAGCAGTGTGTCGCTACTCACTAGTACCTCCCTACATGAATACATGCATCCATTGTGCTCGTGTCTGTAGGCTACGTGAGTTTCCACTTATGTAATTACTGTAATGTCCATGTGTGCGTGCCATTAAGAGAGTTATAAATGGAAACAACATTGCATGGGATGTTTAAAGCGCTGTTAGCCGCTCCATATCGGATTATAGCTTTAGTTTTAGTCTAACCTTTATCTGACATTTAAAGAGAAACAGAAACCCGAGGGGTCGTTGGTGAGCTAAATGCACGGCAGGGCATACTGAAGACTGAAGAATGCAACCCAGTAGAAATAGCCAGTCATGTGCACTGAACAGTCAAGATTTGAGATCAAGAACCAACCAATGGGGTTTGAGGTCAAGGGAAGGCTCCAATAGTAGAGTCTTCATGTGTGTACCGCCGCATGCTAGCTTGGCATTTAATTTAGGTGCCGCCATTTGCCAGACCTATGCTTCTATGTTACTGTACTCAAATGGATAAAAGGTTTGTGTTAAGTGGTCTTTTTTAAACAACTAATTATTGTGAGTTAACAAGGCACAGAGCCCAGTTTACTGTTCAGTTCAGTACTTTTACTTAATGGAATGCCACATTTCCAAAGTATTTCAGTACAATTTGCTGATGTTTTGCTATGTGCAATACAGGGGTTTAAAGATCCAGTACAGATAATGGGAAAGCTGTAGGCCTATACATTGCCATATCTGTTATATATGTTTTATTTAGTATGATTAAGGAGGAAAGTTTGCGTTCATACTCAAATACTCCAATGTCAGAGCTTTTACAGAAGCCGCAAAAAGCTGCACCTCCCCCTGCTGATTTGGACAGAAAATCACTCATAAAGTCCAAAACTATTTAGTGCTCTGATCAATACATATGTTCTTTGAGCCTTACATTGTTGTTATTTATATGTTTTGAAATGGCCCCCTCAGTCACCTCATCCTGGCGCCGGCCCTGGCTGTATGTATTGGGCCTAGATGATGAAAGTAGAAACCAGGTATATCATTCTTCTTTCTTTTGCCCTCTTCTTGTATGTCTCGCTGACCGGAGCTTTTGTGAAATTACACAACATAACCTATAAACCTTCCGTTTATTGGTTGGGTTTTGGTGCCAAACGGGTTCCCTCCTTTCCTTCGCGCATGACGCTGGTGACGGAGTGGACGTGTAGTGGTGCGCATCGAGCGAGAAATGCACGCTTTCCAGCACACAGGGATCAATTTATTTTATTTATTTTTATTGTGTGTGTGTGTGTGTGTGTGTGTGTGTGTGTGTGTGTGTGTGTGTGAGAGAGAGAGAGAGAGGAAGAGAGAGGAGAGAGGAGAGGAGAGAGAGAGAGAGAGAGAGAGAGAGAGAGAGAGAGAGTTGTGCGCCTGCAGGCGCACAACCAGGGCCGACGCAAATAGAAGACAATCAGAATCAAATAGCAGATAAAACTATAGGGTCACCACTGTCTTAATGAGGGGGGGAAGAAGAAGGAGGGAAAGAAGAAGAAGATGATGATGATGATGATGATGGTGCGGGGGTTGGGGGGTGGGGGGGGGGGGGGTAGTGTGGGGGCGCACAACAGTTGGCGGTCTGAAGTCACGACGCAATTTGTCGTCATCAGCTGAACTGGAATTAGACGTGAATTAGAAATGGGGCTCCGGTGGTTATTGGATTGGTTGATATTTCAAATGCGCCGTCCTCCAGATTGCCGTCTGGGTGTAAACCAGCTTTAACCCCCCCCCCCCCCCCCCTCAAGATTGGACATTATGAGCACCGAAATAATAATAATAATAATAATGAGCAACAGCAGCGACTAGAATAATCTCAGGGGTTTGGTTATAAAGATACACCCCCCTTTCTCTCTCTGTCTCTCTCTCTCTCTCTCTCTCTCTCACACACTCTCTCTCTCTCTCTCTCTCTCTCTCTCACACTCTCTCTCTCTCTCTCTGCCTCCACAACATTTCCATGAGGTCAGAGAGGATCCACTGCGCTTTACGTTGACGCCGTTTGGCTGAGGAGACACTGCGGGTTCCTGTACAATAATCCGTGTGTATGTGAGTGTGCGTGCGCGTGCGTGTGCGTGTGTGTGTGTGTGTGTGTGTGTGTGTGTGTGTGTGTGTGTGTGTGTGTGTGTGTGTGTGTGTGTGTGTGTGTGTGCGTGTGTGTGTGTGTGTGTGCATGTGTTGGTCTACCTGTGGACGGCAGGCAGAATCACGGAGGGAAGGACACATCGAGGCGAGTGGTGGTGTTGGTGTTGGTGGTGGGGAGCAGACAGACAGAAGTGCGCACACGCGTTACGCGCTGCGCCACACGAGGGTTTGTGGGGCTTTCTTTCATGCCGAATTCCCGCCTTGGATTCGGGGTGAACCGGCGGAGAGCTCCCGGTGGAGATCCCAGCTTCAGCACCACACCGCGGATGGACAGCTCCCCGTTCGTTTGACGCTGGGTGTCTCTTTCTCCTTTCTCTCTCTCTCTTTCTTTCTTTCTCTCTCTCTCTCTCTCTGTCTCCCCCCCTCCGCGTCTGGATGGACTCTGTCGGTCTCCACCGTCTCTCCTGAACTGAAAAATTCCCCTCAACCTCTGTTTTTTTTTTTTGGTGCGATTGAGATGGCTTCTCACGGTTTTTGGTCTCTCGGCGGGGAAAATGTGCCGACCGGGAATACCGCCGGGAGTCAGAGCCCCAGCACGCGTGAGTACTTCTGCTTTATTCACCCTTCTGGAAGCGGAATGACCGCTGCATGGGTTCGATGCGTCTCAGATGACTGCGTGGTTCCAGCCCGTCCATCAGCTCTATATAGGGGCTGTTGGGTGGTCATTTCATTTCTATTGTCACAGGACGAGACACACAGACAGGCCTTGTGGTCTGTGTCGTTATTTGACACAAAAGGCACATGTAGCCGACAATTGTAAACCTGCAACGCTGGGAATAATAGTGTTGGAAAATAGGTCTATGAATACAACAAAAGATGGGTATTTTTTGGGGGGGGGAAGTTAATGTCAGAGATCACTTTATTTATTTATTTATTTATTTATTCATTTATTTATTTGTCTTTCTCCACAGCCAGGGCTTGGTGCCAAGCGGCCGCACAGAAATTGTCCGGAGGGCTCGGATCGAAATTATGTGGTAGGATGTTTTTCCCCCAAAATCCATAACGATAATAATAAAATAGACTGATTATTAATATGAGGCCATTGTGTTATGCCTTTTTTTTTTTGCCAAATATCATTCACACTGTGTCCAACTGAGTCCAATTAAAACCATGCAAAACCATTTTCACCCCACCACACAAAAAGAACAAAAATTAATGCATTTGTAGGTGCGTTGTAAATGTATTTGATCGACTTCATTCCAAGCCCTGCTGAACGTCGCCGAGGTGGAGAAGACGTCCTCCGAGCTGCCCGCCAAGCAGCCGCCGGAGACGAAGCCCCAGTGCGACTGCAACAAGCAGCCCTGCAGCTGCTGCCCCGTTAAGGCGCCGCTCGGCTTCTCCGACCTCTACTCAACAGGTATTATTACAAAAGCCTCTTTATTTTTAATAGGAGATCATCATCATCATCATCATTGGCCTGCTGGGTCCTGCTCCTGAAGAAAGATGGTGAGAAGTGGTGATCATTGACACTGTCCTCAAGAGAATAGGCGCAATATAAAGGCCTTCGCAGGTGTTTCAATCTGTTTGGGGGTCACCTTCAGCCAGCATCATTGTTAGGGCGGGCTTTGCAGTGCGGGGGGGGGGGGCGGGGGGGGGGGGGGGGGGGGGGGGGGCTGCCTGTCAATCAGTCAATGAAATTACCGTGAAGTTTAAAATAAATGAGAAATCATAATCACACTATTGGATGTATTTTTGGATTGACGGTGTTTTTTTTAAGCACGCATAGGCCCGTTTTAACCACATTTGTTATGGTTTAAATTGCACCATAAAAATGTGTTAAACATGCACGACTAGACTGCATGCTTTTTAAAAAACCGTCCATTATTTATTTGATGATGCATTTGTCCTTTTTCTTTGCCAGACCTGTTACCTGCGTCGGACGGGGACGCCAAAACCATGGGCTTCCTGCAGGAGGTGGTGGACATCTTGCTGGCGTACATCGTGGAGTCCTTCGACCGGGAGACCAAGGTGATCGACTTCCACTACCCCGACGAGCTGCTGCGCCGCAACAACTGGGAGCTGCAGGACCAGCCCGAGTCTCTGGACGACATCCTGGTCAGCTGCCGGGCCACCCTCAAGTACGCCATCAAGACAGGTAGAGATAGGCCTTTATTACACCATCTTCCCTCAATGATGAGATTATTATTATTATTATTATTATAGTATTAGTAGTAGTAGTAGTAGTAGTAGTAGTATTATTAGTATTATTATCTAATATATTATTATATAATATATAATATATTATTATTTAACCTCTAAATTACTTCATTGATGAATTGAGAATTATGTGTATGTTTTTATATGTACAATTTTACAGGAAAAACTACATTTTACGGTTGTGGAATAGAAATGTAAGCATATGTCTACCCAGAAAGGGTGACATTTTTAGACAGCCTGTATTAGTTTTAATGGGAGGCCCGTCGTTATCTCTAAGGACCGCTGCAGAAGCCTATATACAGGCCTAGTCTATTGTAGAGCAGGGGCCTGGATAATGACAGATAATGACAGATAATGACAGATAATGACAGATAATGACTGAAACGGAGATAATGGGTGCATAGGCCTATTATTCTGTCGAGGCGTTAAGCGCAAGACTCACAGTAAAAAATATAGATAAAAAATACTAAATACAAAATACAAAATACTAATAATAATAATAATAATTTTGAAATGTAGGCCTTCTATATAATTATTTTACTAGCATAACGAGGCCTAATCTGCAAGAAATGAACGTCTGCAGGAATTACTGCAGTTTTTCTGGAATTAAATAAATGCAATAAAATAAAAGCGGTGCGGTGTGCGTGCGTGCGTGTGCGTGTGCGTGTGCGTGTGTGTGTGTGTGTGTGTGTGTGTGTGTGTGTGTGTGTTCCTCAGCCCACCCGCGGTACTTCAACCAGCTGTCCACCGGGCTGGACATGGTGGGCCTGGCCGCGGACTGGCTCACCTCCACCGCCAACACCAACATGTGAGTATCGGCCCGTCTGACGTCACCATGTACACCATGACGTCAGTGATGATGATGAGGATGATGAGGAGGAGGAGGATGAGGAGGAGGATGCCGACGGCAGACAATGAACTCTCCATTTCCAGTCCATCCGAGTGTGTCCTTCGTTATTATGACAGGCTATCTGTGTGTCTGTTAGGGACAGATAACGAGAGACGAATTAAAGAAGCGAGACAGAAATGAAATCAATAGACGCCCCCCCCCCCCCCCCCCCAATCCCCATGGTGATCAAAGAAAAGAAAATTGCCTCTTAAATTGAATTCAGACTAATCTGAATCTAATTCTAGGGTTGTGTGTTGGATGTTGGATGCGATAAACGTTTTTCTTTCACGGCCCTGGCAGATGTTTTTTTTTTAAGGCGCTGCGTGTTTTACATTTTTATTGCCTACCTTAAAAAATACAGAAAATATGCCTACATTTTATATGATGTGTGTACCATGTACAGTATATATGATGTGTGGAATTTTAATTAATAGTGAAAAATATCACATAGAACCAATATAAATAACACATTAAAATAATATAATATTAAGGGCGAATATAATGCAAAACAAGAGGCGTGAAAGGCACTTTTCAAATGTTTTTAAATCCCTAGTTCTATTCGTGCTGATTTTGCATGGGCCTAAACATCCAGAAACGTTTAATAGCTATGAGTGGTATTTGTGCAGTAGGCCCAATATATCAAAAATAATCCTTAGAATAATAATATGTCCTTCACTGTGTCCTTCAAGTTTGCAGTTCTTCTATATTAAAAATCCCCCCCCCCCCCCCCCCCAATAACCTTTATACATTTAATTCTCATCAATTGTCTTTTTGTTAACAATCACATTTAGGAATGACAAACGTAGGCCTAATCTAATTTGCAAAACAACAACAAAACACACACACCGCACACACACACGCACGCACACACGCACGCACACGCACACACACACACCACACACACCAACACAACACACACACACACACACACACACACACACACACACACACACACACACTCACACACACATTTCCATAAAGCCCTCCGTGACGTCACGCCGCAGGTTCACGTACGAGGTGGCGCCGGTGTTCGTGCTGCTCGAGTACGTCACGCTGAAGAAGATGAGGGAGATCATTGGCTGGCAGGACGGAAGCGGGGACGGCATCTTCTCACCTGGTGCGTATATACACACACACACACACACACAGACACACAGACACACACACACAGACACACACACACACACACACACACACACACACACACACACTCTCTCTCTCTCTCTCTCTCTCTCTTTCATTATAACCTGTAAAACGGAACGGCTTGTGCACTTTGATGTGCCAATTTGCATTTTTATGATATAGGACTAAACGGAAGGAGTTCATTAGCATATCTATTTTGGATTTTTTTTTTTCTTCTATCTTTCCCATATGTCACGAAATCTTGCAATGATAAAAATGTCTCCCAGTTTAATTGCCTTGATGACAAACTGTGCACAGTGAACAGTGATTCAGTGTGCTGTCTGAGGTCTGAGCTCTATATCTAATGACAATCTGAAGTCTCGATACATCTATACATTTTGGAGGAAGAAAAAAATATTTATTAATCGACCTGTCACTCAGGAGACTCCCGCCAGGTGTCTCAGCCAATCGATGCAGCGCAGTGACGCTGAGCGATGGTGACAATTAAACGTGCTGAGCAGTACCCGCTCTGGCCTGCAGGTGGCGCCATTTCCAACATGTACGCCATGCTGCTGGCGCGCTTCAAGGTGTTCCCCGAGGTCAAGGAGAAAGGCATGTCTTCTGTCCCTCGACTGGCCGCCTTCACGTCCGAACACGTAAGCACAACCATTTTGCATTTTCCATTAAATAAGTAGTGTGTGTGTGTGTGTGTGTGCGTGTGCGTGCGTGTGTGTGTGTGGTTATTCAGATACATAAAGCATATACATAAAGTTTGACAAACTGTACTGTTTACGTTGCTATTGCTGTTGCTGTCCGTCACGTCAAGCCAATGGAACAAAATATTATTTATATTATTATAAATAATTATTAGCACACAGACAAGTAGGCCTACATCCCAATGGGGGAAACCACAGCCTTTCCAGGCACAGAGTTTCATGCACGTAGTGGGATATTAAAACATAAAAAAACCCCAAAGAAACCCAACACAAATTCCATTCACTTCATAAGAAACAAGCAACTGAATTCTCCTCCTGCATCCCATTGGGAATAAGGGTAACAATGTTACCACGTAACAGTGTTACAATGATGTTGGTAACGTGCTCAGAATCACACATCTGCTCTTATCCCAGCTGTTTATGCAGGCAACTTAGCAATTATGAAACTCGTTCTATTATCCTCGTAGTGATATATTGCTGTCTCCTTCAACAAATGTACTCTTTGTAAGTTGCTTTGGGTAAAAGGGCCAAATGCCCTAAATGTAAATGTAACTGTAACAAGGAAGTGTATCCAGTACACCTCCCTTTGGAGACAGAGTCTGTCCCTATTCCCACCATTGCCCATGTAATGTAGTTCTCTCAAACTGCGGTTATGTCTATTAAACTATTAAAGTTCAGAGCCACCAATGATTTCCCAACACGATTGAATTAAAGCACATGTCTGCCCCTGTCCCTTGATGTCACCACAACACTTGGGATGGGTGAATGGATTACCCTTAATCATAGAACTTCAGTGGAGAAAATTATGACAAGGAAAATCCCACTAGGGATCTGAGATAGAAAGTTAACTTCTCTCTCCCCCTGTTGTCCTCTGTCTCTCTCTCGCTCTCTCTTTGTCCCTTTTGTCCTCTGTGTCTCTCTCTCTCTCAGAGTCATTTCTCCATTAAGAAGGGTGCAGCCGCTCTGGGCATCGGTACAGAGAGCGTCATCTGCATCAAAGCTGACCAGACGTGAGTCCTCCTGAAACACGACACACACACACCGCGACAAACATCAACACAACACCACACACACCAAAACCAAACCATATCCATACAGTAATATACATTACACACACAGCCACACACACAGACAGACAATCAAACAAACACACTACACACACACCACCACACCATTCATACATCAAACATTACACGCAACAGACGATCAAAAATACTCTAACCTCTACCTGCTCCTTAATGACATATATCCCAATTCAGTTTTTGTCAGTGTTGGACAAAAGTGAGTCAAATAAACATGAACTGTACTGTTGTTGTTGATGTTGTTGTTGTCTTGTTGCAGCGGTAAGATGATCCCAGCAGACCTAGAGAGGAGAATCCTTGAGGCCAAACAGAAGGTGAACCTCCACCTCCATCACGAACCATCCACTCCCCGGGGCCTTACGCACGCGGCAGACATCTTGTTTCCTGTCAATGTCAAGGGAACTGAATTGTGTGTGTGTATGTATGTGTGTGTGCAGGGCTTTGTGCCGTTCTTCGTGAGTGCGACCGCTGGCACCACGGTGTACGGAGCCTTCGACCCCCTCATCGCCGTCTCAGACATCTGCAAGAAGTACAACATCTGGATGCACGTGGATGTGAGTCTGATAGTAGTGTAGTAGTACAACATCTGGATGTATGTGGATGTGAGTCTGATTCTAGTGTAGTAGTACAACATCTGGATGTACATGGATGTGAGTCTGATAGTAGTCTAATAGTGCAACGTCTGGATGTAGGTGGATGTGAGTCACGTGTAGTTTCTCTTTATCTAAAGGTTGCGATACTGGCATGTAGCGTGTTAAGGTGTCGGGTACTCAGCGTGTTAGGGCACACGCTAAGGGGAACCAGTGTGTTAGGGTGCATGTTAGCATGCTTAATGTTTTGGAACTGGAAATTATTAATGCTAGGGTACTTAGCATGTAAGGGTAAAAAGCATATGTTGGAGTGTGTGTGTGTGTTTGGTGGCTGGACCTCTAACTGGGCCAGGTGAGGCCAATTAAGCCGGCCACCAAACACACACACTTCCACAGCATATAAGTGTGTTAGGGTACACGCTAGGGTACTAAGCGTGTTCGGGTACATGTTAGGGCTCTTAGTGTGTCGGGCACTTATCGTGTTTGGGCGACTGTGAGGTTACTTAACGTGTTAGGGCGCTTAGCGTGTTGGCACTTTTTAGTGTCGGTTTTAAGGTACATACTTGAAGGGGAACTTTGCCGCCATATCGTGGGGGGAAAAAAAACGCAGGCAGTTGTTGCCAATACTCTGTGTCTCTGGGGTGCAGCTCAGCGAAGATACAAAATCTTTGTGTCATAGGGCACTACTGCAAAGGAGCACATACAATATCAACATCATAATAAACAAAGCGTATTCCATAATCCCTTTGGCTTGAGCAGGTTCATACATAGAGGCATGCAGACAGACCTGTCCACCAAGCTAGCCTCGCAAAGCTAATAAATCTGTCTGCTGTTTACTGTGTCATTAGCTGGGCTCAGACCGGTTAGAGCCAGCGGTTTGCTATCTTACACTGGAGATTACGGCGACTGTAGCCGGGGTCGTAAATCAAGCACTCCCCGCCAGCCAGATCCATCATGGCCGCTCCCTCCCTCCCTCCCTCTCCCTCTCTCTCTCTCTCTCTCGGTGGGTGAAGTCTATCTATTAATGGAGGTGGTGTGGGCCTGGCGGGGGCGACAGCTCTATCAGGAGACCCCGGGCTCATTCCTCAGCCGGCCGGTAATGAAGCGACGTGATTGGATGGGAGAGGACAGGTGGATTCGGCGGTGGAGGTGTTTAGCGGTAACGGTCCTCCTTGATGGTGGTGGCCGTCAGAGGCGGCTGCTCGGCGACGCTCTGCTAAATGGAATTAATTAACGTTATATATAGCGTGAGAGGCTGTTGGGAAATATTTCAAGCTGTGGATGTTTTATTTGTACGTTTAGCGTTGTATTTATAC
Organism: Coryphaenoides rupestris; assembly: GCA_002895965.2. Taxonomy (NCBI): domain Eukaryota; kingdom Metazoa; phylum Chordata; class Actinopteri; order Gadiformes; family Macrouridae; genus Coryphaenoides; species Coryphaenoides rupestris. Next base: position 201,941 of record PIJE02000812.1, on the reverse strand, counting down.
GTTTAGAGTTTGTCGCTCTGGTGGTGTGGCGGTAAATAGATTCTGTTCAAATTCTCGTCAAGTTAAGGATAGGTGTTGGTTTGAGAGAACTACCGCCCTAACTTCAATAACCAAGAGTTGTTTTTGAATATTTTATTATGCTAACAATGCATAATATGCCGTGAGCTGTGAACCTGCGTCATGGGACCCTGGTTCCTCTCTCCTGATAGGGCGCCTGGGGAGGCAGCCTGCTGATGTCACGACGACACCGGTGGAAGCTGGACGGAGTCGACAGGCAAGTGCTGCTGTTTGAAACGTTGATGTTCTAAACAATGTTGCTGTTGTTTGTAATGTGGTTGTTTTCAACAATGTTGTTTTAAACCTTGCTGTTGTTGATTTGAACTTGTATTTTATCGGTCACTGATGAAGGGGGGGAATCCCGAAAGAAGAGGGGGAAAGAAGGAAGAGGAGAGGAGGAATAGAGGAGGAAACACAGGAGGGGAGAGAAGGGAGAGCGAGAGAGAGAGAGAGAGAGAAGGAGAGAGAGTGAGGGGGGATGAGAGGATGAGAATCAAGAGAAAGAATGAGAGAGAGAACGAGGGCGAGAGAGAGAGAGACTAGAGGCTAGAGAGAGAGATGAGAAGCTAGAGAGAGACCCCAGAGAGACTAGAGAGATAGAGAGACTAGAGGCTAGAGAGAGAAACCTCAGAGAGACTAGAGACGAGAGAGACATCGTTGTTGTTTTTCCTTTGTTTTGATCCTGGTTATTTTGGCCTGTCTTCACAGGGCCAACTCAGTGACCTGGAACCCCCACAAGATGATGTCAGTTCCCCTGCAGTGTTCTGCTCTCCTGGTCCGAGAAGAGGTAGGAACACACACACACACACACACACACACACACGCACACACACACACACACACACACACACACACACACACACACACACACACACACTATTTTTCACTTCCTTATCCAAACTATTTCTTACAATTTCTCCTTCAAACTTTGGCAAACAACCCAGAGATGCTGAAGCTGTCAGGTCCAAGTGATTTGTGGTGATTCTGTCTCCCCCTACAGGGCCTCATGCAGAGCTGCAACCAGATGCACGCCTGCTACCTGTTCCAGCAGGACAAGCACTACGACCTGTCCTACGACACCGGGGACAAGGCCCTGCAGTGTGGCCGCCACGTCGACATCTTCAAGCTCTGGCTCATGTGGCGGGCCAAGGTGTGTGGCGGCCGCATTACCACCGCATTCCCACTGCATTACCACCGCATTACCACCGACCTCACAACACAACCAATCACAGTGTAGCAGCAGAATTCTACTGGGTTGATGGATGGACAGACATGGGATAGACAAATAGATTACACATTTAACACACTGTATTTGTGTGTTAAAAGTGTATTTGTCCAATTTTCAGGGCAGCATAATCTAGAGGTTCGGGGTTTGACAAACAGGCAAGAGGTACTGGGTTCGATCCCCAATGTCTGCAGTCTTACCTGTTGTAAGCAACCTAGAGCGAGCCGCCCCCTAAGCCCTACCTGCTCCTCAATGACGTTTACCTTGAAAATGTGTCTTTTTTTATGAGATAAAAACTCAAAAAGACGAGTTAATAACACTGCTTCTCCCGTCTGTATCTCCAGGGCACGATCGGGTTCGAGGCCCATATAGACAAGTGTCTGGAGCTGTCAGAGTACCTGTACAACAAGATCAAGGACCGGGATGGGTACCAGATGGTGTTCGATGGGAAGGTTGGTAAACGCACATTACCTGATGTTCACATTGAGGGCATTTAGCAGAAGCTTGTATCCAAAGCGACTTACAACGAGTACATTTTGTCCAAAGAGTGTGAAACAGCAATAAATCGCTGACGGTACAGTAAGATTTGAAGAGAACAAGTTTCAAGCACATCATAATTGCTAGGTTAACCCCTTGCTGGTAAACAGCAATATAGCTACGATAAGATGCTATATAAGTACTATTTTAAGTGCTGGGATGTACAAACACACAATACATACATACAAGGGCATATTCAAGAACGAACAAAAATACAACATAACAGCATCACCACACGTGGGACGTTGGGTACTGGTCACACCCATTCATAGCCAGTGTCAGCTAATTAGCATCTTACCAGCAAGTGTGTTTAGCATTATTTGAGGTTGACTTGATTGACAAGCGGAAAGCCGAGCCTTTGTGTGGGATGAATAGCCTCTTTACCTCTGGCGGCCGGCCTAATGGGCCGCCATTATAGCTAATGGGGAGCATAATATTCTATAATTGCTAATATGCATATGAATAGCGCCATTTCTGGAGCATCGCACCCCCCTGCCCCGACAACAAAAAAAACCGCATGATAGCAACAAAACGCACACACACATGGACACACATACACACGTGGTTTCTGTCAGGGAACATAAAGCACCACCATTGTCAAATGCTTGGACTCCCATGGGTCAATTTGAAAGCACGGGGTCCCCAATAATAGCTGTAGGCTGCTGTCTATCCACAGGGGGGGCGGGGGGGGGCTGCAGGAGGGCAGGGTCTGTGTGGAGCTCAGGTCCAGGTGTGAGGGCCGGCCCTGGTTCCCAGACAGCTATCTGAGGTGGGGGGGTGGGGGGGGGGGGTACTATGGTAGCGACCCGTACCGGGACCAGCTGTGAGCACAAATGGAGCTAGCATGGTTGGCTAGCCACCCGCGGCTAAAGCATGATTTTTATGATTGAGCTCTTCTTGTCCGGCTCCTGATGCTGCAGGGTGTGTGTGGTGGGGGGGGGGGGTGTTTCAGATGGCCCCTATTTTACCACCAGGTGGGAAGTCCCAATCCAAATCTAGCCAATCACGGGTGGACCATATGTCGTGGATGGACACTCCCACCACACCAGGTGGTCAAATAGGGTTCCTTTCATGTCAAAGATCCAAACTGCCTGTCTGTTCTAGAAGGCTAACCCCAACAGCTAATGACCTGCTAGTGGAGATATTGATGGTGTGTGTGTGTGTGTGTTGTGTGTGTGTGTGTGTGTGTGTGTGTCGTGTGTGTGTGTGTGTGTGTGTGCGTGTGTGTGTGGTGTGTGTGTGCGTGTGCGTGTTCCCAGCCCCAGCACACCAACGTGTGTTTCTGGTACCTTCCCCCGGGGATGCGTAACCTGGAGGACAAGGAGGAGAAGAAGAAGCGTCTCCACAAGGTGAGCCCTGAGTGGCCCTCGCCATGGGCAACCGCCTCCGCCTTTGTCATCATCACGTGATTCACATCTCGATGTCACCAGGACTCAAAGTGGCTGCCAATTTTGAGCCCACCAATATCCGTTTTCCCGTTAAATATGAAATGGAACTAGTTTCCGTACATTTCTTGAATACCAAAATAATTAGCAATGGATGAGCATATTCTAGACTAGTTTCTAGACCATGGTCTGGGTGGCGATGGGCCTTAGCCACCTAGCGGCCATCTTGGTTCTAAACGCTTGCTGGGCGAACCAAGATGGCCACGATATTTGTATGAAGGTGCATCCACTTGAGTCACGAGGAGTCACAAATTATTTTCCTATGGGGGAAAACTGGGGTACGTCCCATGGATCATTGGGGTGGGAGGGGGGGCACGCTGACAGCCAATCAAAGGACAACAGCAGCAGGGGAGTAATAATTGACTATTAGGAAAAAACTGATGACTGTGAGCGTGCCAGACATACAAAACACCCTCCCTCTCTCTGGCGCTATGTCTCTCTCTCTCTCTCCCTCTCACTCCCTCTCTTTCTGGCATTATGTCTCTCTTTCTCTCTCTAACGCTGGCTCAATGTCTCTCTCCCTCACTCTCTCTCTATCTTATTCTTTCTCTCTGGCTTAATGTTATATTCCAGTGTAGCTCTTTGTCTTGTCATCTGCGCTCTCTGTTCAGTGTTTCTCCTGGTGTAGCTCTCTCTCTCCCTTTATCTCTCTCCCTCTCCCCATCTTTCATCAAAGGCCTTTATTGGCATGGAAAACGTACATTTGAATTGTCAAAGCAAAAAAGCCCATGAGATCTAAAAATAAGATCAACCTCTCCTCTGTTCTTGTGCTCTGTGCGTGACTCTTGGCCAAACCCAACAGTTAATCATCATTAATCATCGATAGATGAGCTAGTCTCTCCATCTGGCGTCGCCGTGGAATCCCCCTTGTTGTGCGCTCCAGCGATCCGGGTCGAGGGGGTGGAGCCGTCGTCAGCACGCATCACCGCGGCGACCGCTCGACCCACTCGCTCATCGGGATGATGTCATCCTCACTCGTTCAGAAGCCCACGGATTCAGGGGCCCCAATTCCCCCCCCCCCCCCCACCAAAAAATGGCCCCCGATCAGAAGACCAAACGTACAAAGAATTAAAAGAGAAAAAACAAATCAAAGGAGGGTGTGGGGCAGGGGGATGATCTGCAGCTGATGAGTCTATTATTTCACGGAAATTACTGCCTTGCCAAGTGCAGCTGGAAACCTGCAGCACGTTTTAAGAGGAACGGCTGCAATTACGTAAAAACATAATGAGGGGAGGGTCCCGGATTTAGGTCCCGTGCCCGCTGACCTGAGTTTATACCGTATATTACGGGTCTAGTAAAATGCCTATAGGTCCTATAGGAGTTTTATAAAGTATGATCATAGGTCCTGTGAGTTTATAAACACTATGATCTGCAATAGGCCCTATATGGGTTTATATAGACTAGAAATCTGCTATAGGCTACTGGGTTCAATCCACAATGCCAGTATCATTGAGCAAGATGCCCCCTAGCCCCTACCTAGTCCATAATGACTTGTACCAAAATCTACTCAAGTCGCTTCATTTCGATTAAAAGCATACTTACACATCACACCTCCTCTATTAATTCATTGGTCGACCAATCGTGATGCTGCATTCTGCCCTCATAAAACCTTTGTTTTAGGAAACGGTTTTATGGGCTTCCTAATCCTGCTCAAAAGTGAGCAAATAGATTGTTTGTAAGTCACCATGAGCATAGATTGTTCATCTGGTAATTGTTCATAGTGTAAACAAAATAACAAAAATAATTTCTATTTAATCTGATAATAATCTATTTAACGTACCGTAGTTTAAACATAGATGACGACTTTAATGACTTTTTACTGTAAGAGATATTGAAATGAAATGACATGGATTTTTGAACCTTTGAAAAGGGATCTTCGATTTATTTTCCCATTGGTGTCAGAAGAAGATAGCATAATTAGCCAAAACAAAAACCTCTTTTTGACAACATTGGTATCGGGGTACACACAGTGCCAAGTAACATTGTTTGGGTTAAGATTGGAAACACAGAGACAATATCTGCCATCCCCTATCCTCCATAGTTCTGTACTTCAGTGTTGACAAGAGGTGCTCAGTTACTTTCTCTGTAGCCCGCTATAGAAAACTTATAATTGAATCTGCCGCTGGGCCGTCACCTAGAGACACGATCCCTGCAGTCCTCAGAGTAGGAAGTAGGCACACAAAATGAGTCCTCAGCCCAGCGGTACCCGGGGTGATAACCCCCCGCCGCTACGCTGTCAGTCACCGCGACGACAATCCTCTGGTCGTTGTCAAGCTCCTGAGTGGCAGGCAGCTGTCTTTCACGGTCTGAGAGATGGGATATTTATTTTAGGGGGTCTGTGTGTAATCGGACTTCAAACTTGGGAGGTGAAATACGCTTTCAGTCGCTGAAAGGAATAGGACAACAAGTATCACAGTCACAAAACCAAGAATTGCAATGCCTGATTATTGATGATTGTGTTTATTTGCCATCACTTCAGTTTGACCTGTCAAAACATCCAGCATTAGACACGCTAGGGTCAGACACGCTCACGTCAGACATGCTAACATCAGACAGGCTATTCATCAGAAATACTAGCATCAGATCCAGAATTAGACATGCTAGTGTCAGATATTCTACTATCAGACACCTGAGCATCAGTTGGCATTAGAAGTGCTAGCATCAGTGTATATGTACTAGCTATTCATTTGAATGCACACAGCTTGAGTCATCAAGCTTGTATATCAGAATGCATCATGGGATTTTTTGTTGCCAATAGTCCACCATATTGAGAGAACCCAAGACGTGTGTAGCACTGTTAACATCCTAAATCAATGTTAATGTGCTGTAACCTCGGCTGATGAAAATGTTGTTTTCCCAACACAACAACGATCGCTCATAATGACAAATATTTTCCAAAATGAATTTTAAAACGATATTCCATGACCCTCCTTGGCTAGTCAAACTGTATTTTAGTTTGGAACATTTTTTTGGTTTGAAAATACGAATGATATTTATTTTGGCACTTAAATTGTAGAAAAATACGTGAAAGCTGCTATTTTTGCATAACATTTTGGCCTTGGAATAAGTGAACAATTTCACACAAAGTAAAAATGTCTCTTCACGATTCAAAGCTACATGCGTTGTATTTAACTTGTGAATCCTGCTGTGTTGCTCAGGTGGCGCCGGTGATAAAGGCCAGGATGATGGAGTACGGGACCACCATGGTGAGCTACCAGCCCCAGGGGAACAAGGTCAACTTCTTCAGGATGGTCATCTCCAACCCCGCCGCCAACTTCGAGGACATCGACTTCCTCATCGAGGAGATCGAGCGCCTCGGCCAGGACCTATAAGCACACCCCCCCGCCCCGCCCCCTGCCCCGCCCCCTGCCCCTCGTCACCCCCTACCCCTCCCCCACACACACTTCTAGACGGATGAAATATTTGTCGTGAATGTACTGGTAATCTATTTAATTCATTTTTCTCCTCCGAAGTCCCATATTTACAAAGTATATTTAAGACAACAAACATATATATATCTTATATGCGTATATAGATATGTAGATATATATATAGATCTATATACCTATATATATATATATATATAAATATAGGCCTACATATATTGCGTATGTAGTTTTTGCCCTAAATCCCCGTATACAACGCTTCTGTCTGCCTTTACTAGTGTAGCGTAGTGTAAGTGGTGTGAGTTTCTCTGTATTTACTGGTGATTGAAAACGCTTGTGCAATACGTGGACGAAGAAGGGACGGCGGCTTTTTTCCATGGATCCCCGTCGTTTGGCCGTCAGACGTCGTTCGGTGCCAAAATGTGTTTGTTGTTTTGTCGTCTCCTATTAATTAATTAACCAGTTTTGAGAAAATAGAAAAGCACTTCAGCGTACCTCAGCTCAGTCTACTGCCTTTACATCAGTGTCAAAAAAAAACGCTTGTTTAAAGAAAAAAAAAACTTTCGGTTTTCAAGGTATAGTTGGGTTTCTTCTGACCAGAACGTTTTGTTTTTCGAAAAGGAGTTAGACGGTCGATGTATAGAGGAGTTCTGCCTGACAAAACGGGCGGGAAAGCGAGGCGATGAGAAAAGTGCCTAATTGTGATGGAGAGGAACAGGAAATACACAAAGACAAGGTACCAATCAGTGTTATTTCTGTGTCTTTAGTCTAAACTCTATTAAGCAGGCATGTCTGTTTGTGTGAATCAGCAAACTGTCAACTGGCAGAATCGCATGCATAGTTCGGATGGTGACTTTAGTATTGCAGTGTTCGTTCATTTGACCAAAATTCTCTCTCTCTCTCTCAACTGTGTTTGAAGATGTCATGGCTTGTTGCAGCCTTGATATTTTTAACTAGATGTTATAAATATGTATATTACAAAGTACGACAACATTGATTTTAACCTACTTTATTCCAGGTTAACGGCTAAAGTGCATATCAAAGTTGTCCAGACATAGTGGTGCGTTTAGCTGTGCTTGTCCGATAGTTCTCACGTTAGGTCTGTAACTATGACTCTGATGTCATTCTAAATCATCAGGAAATTCATAGAACAAGATCTCCCATAGCCAGACGACCAAGCTAACTGGGCTAAAGCCTGAGAAATGGAACAGAACAAAACACCGAAAGAGGCGGAGACAACATACGCCGTCATCATACTCAATATCTGATTCTGCACAGAGTTTGCCCTTCGCACAGGCTGGTGTTCCGACCAATCAGACGCCGGCCTCGGGATTTCTGAGGAGGTCTTATTTAGACTGGAGGAGGTTCCACAGACTCTCAGCTACTCGGCTTGGTGGTCTGGCTACATGAGAAACCATTAGCATAGGTTGATTTCCTTCAGGGGCGAGGGGAGGTGGGATGTAAAACTAAGCACTTACAGGAAGATTAATGAATTCTATAACAGGGGGTGGGGGGTGGGGGGTGGGGGGGGGGTGTGTGTGTACCATGCATCTACTGTACACCAGACATCACTTGCACTAAAACCCAAAGCTCCGTAGAAACCTCTCACGACGTCACCAATATCTGTTTTTCATTCTGCATTCAGACAATAGCAATACTCAGATATACATATACATATACATATACATATACATATACATATATATATATATATATACCCGGATATACGATACAATACATACAGTGTGCATTCAAGCATACAGTAGAATGGCGAGGCGGTGGGAGCCTCTCAGCTGTCAGGAGGGGGGTCTCTCCGCTGTGTGCCAGCGTTCTCATTTAGACACAAGTTAGCGAAGCACAATTTGTCCCATCGGAAAGTCAGTGTACAATCACTCGGAACCATAGATTGTAAATAGAAATTTTAAGATGTCCTAATTACATATCTTTGTGTATACATAGGTGTATATAAGAAGTATAAGCAGAGACTATTTGTGAGGTATAGTAATTCATATTTTCTCAATAATATATAGATTACCTGTATTTTCATCCTGTTTTAAAAAAATATTTTCCCCTCTTGTGTGTCCGTGTGTCCAGACACTGGTGGCTATAACATATATGTGTTTCAGGGACTGGCTTGTAAAAACGTTTAAAAGAAAAAAATAAGAATAATGGACTGAATTCACCATGAAGGGGCGAAAAATCACAGGTTCCTAAAGACACTGGAGACTGGATTGCAAGGGAATATGCAAAGGCGTCCCAGAGCCCTGTGTGTGTGTGTGTGTGTGTGTGTGTGTGTGTGTGCGTGTGTGTGTGTCTTTCTGTGCACATGTGATGAATTTGAAAGTGTGTGCCAACGTGTACCTTTAGTGTATTTGTATATTTGTCGTTGCCTTAGTATTACTTGCCAGTATTGTCGAGTTTTCCTCCCGAGAGACGGTTGTGCACTTTAAATGTAAAACAGAACACGACCTGCTAATAGTGTGCGATGTCTAATGGTTGTTCATAAGTTGATGTTTGGATTTAACCCAAAAAAAAAAAAGAAAAGAAGAAATTATGTACGCGCAAAATCAGTGCTCTCCGAATGTGAACCTTTCGCGGGATTGATTTGAAAAAGATACGCTTTTGTTGTTCTGTGTAGCGGTGTGTAGTTTGGCGATATTGTTTCAATGGTTATCTTTCCGACACCCATCACAAAGACGAACCTACGGTATGACAACTTTATTTCTGAAAACCTGTTTTCAACCTGAATGGCCTTAATGTGTGTATTTCGGCTGTTGTCTGTTTTTAATTCCCCGTTGTGAAAAAAATTGGCCTTGGACTCGTCCACCAGACAACACCGGCGTCCTGTGAGTGACGGCGGATACCGAACTGTATTCCGAAACCGCTGCTGCTAAAGTTGCTTCCTTTGCACGTGCATGCGATGCCTTGCTTTTCCTGCTTGTGTGCTCTGAAACCTCCTCTATATACATATATATACATATATATATATACATATATCTCTATATCTCTATCTATACGTCTACAATATATAAACACTGTGTGTGTCGGCTTCTTGTACTCACCTCGACGTTCCTATCGATAGCTCGTTTGTGTCGCTCGTGTAGCTTAGTGCCGATGTCGCTATGGCCTTTATCCCCGTGCTAACTGTGATGTGTTCCCATGGCTGTACACCCGTCCAGGCACCCGCCGAAACGCATGCTAACCCCCGCCTGTAGCTCGACCGTATTAACCTTCTCTCTCTCTTGCGCGCTCTATAACCGACTCTTTAACTCCTGTCTCTCTCTCTCTCTCGCTTCCTCTCTTCCTTCCGCTTGACGTCTGTGGCTGCCGCCGCCGCTCTCCGTGTGAAGCCCTATATAATCGACTACCGTATCCGTATCCGTCGTATTAATATCCCTGTTGCATGTTCTCGTCTCTTTTCCCGCTCTTTTTGCGCGACGCGACGACGTACGCGGCGTACGCAACTCTTCTCTGTCGCTTCTCTTTCCCCCCTTTCTCTGTAATGGCGTCCTTTTTCCGACTGTTTATACTCAGAGTGTCTGTCCGCGGGGCGCGTCCGTCTGTCTGAGAGCCGATGTTGTCTGGTTGGTGTCTCGCCATCCAAAACTTTATTTGTTTGGATCTAAAAAAATGTTTTTCATGTTTTTTTCTTTCTTCCCAGAAGCCCTTTAATGTCGATGAGTGGTAATGAGAGTGAAGTCTCCCGGGTTAAATATTGTATTCCTGAAAGCGGTGGGGAGTAAAGCGACATTCACGCACATTCTTCGAACTAACGACAAATCAAATCAACTTGTCTTGGATAGGGTGAAATAATTCTGGGTTCAGCAGTAGGCGTACTGTACACGTTTCCCCTTAACATTCAGTTGTCCAGATCTATCTATATGTTGCCAATGGGTAAATAAATACAAATAAATATTAATGCCAAACAACAAACACTTTGACTGGACTGACTGTTTTAAATGTTGTTCTTGGTGTGTGTGTGTGTGTTTGTGTGTGTGTGTGTGTGTGTGTGTGTGTGTGTGTGTGTGTGGTGTGTGTGTGTGTGTGTGTGTGTGTCTGTGTGTGCATGCGTGACCTGTCAAGAGCAGATTGGAGCATAGGCAAGGACTGCCGTGACAGTTTGAAGTTCTGCAGGCAGCGCATGTGGTTCCTGCTGACCACATGTCAGCACTGTCCTGTGCGTGTGTGTGTGTGTGTGTGTGTGTGTGTGTGTGTGTGTGTGTGTGTGTGTGTGTGTGTGTGTGTGTGGTGATGACTGATTTATCCTGTGTGCCTCTATCCTGTATTAGCCAATGCACCACAGGTGAGACTGCTTAAACGCTATAGTTTGCTGACAAAAATGTGACCAGGGTATTATGTTCAGCCTATTCCTGATTTTAAAATGGAAATATGTAGAAAAACTAACAATATTTATTGACGGCTCCATCTTTGGTCCATGCATTTGGCAACTGAAGGAAAAATAAATCCATGTCTCTCCACTAGATGGCGATGTTTCCTAAGGTTACACCAAGCCAGGGGCCTTTGAGTTAAACAAGGGAATGGATGTTGCCTTGCAAAAACGCAGACACAAAGCCTAACCCTAACCCTATTTATAAAAATGTTACTTTTGAGTCATCGCCAGGGTTGACTGGGTGATATGGAGAAGTCTTTCCAATCCAGGAATAGTCGGCTGCTGTGTCAGCACCTTAAAAGTGTGCAACCGGTCGGCGCTGACGTCAACTTTCCACCGTGCTTGAGTGGCTCAGCTATTGAGTTACACTATTTGACTATTTGTTTATTTAAATCAACTAAAATACGAAGGTACGTACGCTCCAACGGCAAAAACATTCTCAGATGGAGTGTAATTAATCTAAGTGGTGGTCAAAAGTGAATCAAATAACAGTGACGCTACGAGAATGTCATTCAACGGTTCGTTTGCGCCGCTTATAAAACTGTAGGCCTACATTAAAGGCCATAAATAAGTAATGCAGGCTTTGCTGCGTTTTTGCCATTTTGTTACTGACATCACCCACCGTCCACCTTCCCGGAAAAATATCAATTTAGCTGGTCGTCGGCCAACCAACCGTGATCTTCTTTCCCGATCAAATAATGACCTCATTGCCGGTTATAATCCCTGCTCACCACCCCACCCCAAAAAGCCCAGACGGTATTTCAAAGCATTGAGAAGCGTATTTCAAAGAGTTGAAAACTAGGCATCTGCAGATACTTAAGTTGATGATGATGATGACCTTAAGCCTGCTTGAAAACCCGGGAGGTGTAGGATCCTCCTGTGGTTATAACGAGGTTAAGCGGAAGTCAATACAATCCCTATTTTGTCCTCTTCCATCGATGGTCCCAACAGCAAAATACAGCCGGTGCCCAAAAGGGTCGCCAGTTGGAGCTGTATCGCCCAGTTTAGAAACGTCTACAGGTGCTTTCATTTGGATAACGTGAAAATTCACGTAACTTTATGTCCGTGTTAATAGCAAAGGTAGGTCTTTGTGAAAGTTGAACATTTCTGCTAATCAAATAATCACAATTGTGTTTGCAGTTTATAACATAATCAGGCATTTACGTGATTATAGACAATACTACAGCATTGTTGCAGAGGTCAATATGTGTTTGGTATGTCTAATATCCTTGTTTATGTTTCTGGTAATCAAATAATCACAATTGTGGCCAAAGAAGTGTTTGCAGTTTATAGCGTAATCAGGCATTACATTAAAGTGATTGTAGACAATACTACAGCATTGTTGCAGATGTGTTTGGTTTGTGTTTGGCCACGACATGACATTCACTTGTTCCCGTTCTCGACAAGTCATAACATCTCTGGTCTACATAATGCTAGACTAGTACTGAGTCTCTGGTCTACATAACGCTAGACTAGTACTGAGTCTCTGGTCTACATAACGCTAGACTAGTACTGAGTCTCTGGTCTACATAACACTAGCACATAAGTAGCTGAGTCTCCTGGTCTACATAATGCTAGACTAAGTACTGTAGTCTCTTTTCTTTTTTTTTTGGTCTACATAACACTTAGATTAGTAAGTGAGTCTCTGGTCTACATGCACACTAGCACGCGCTTCTTAGCTTCGCGGCGCCACCGTGAAGTCAACCCTGCAGCCTAAAGTGCTCCGACTTCTATCCGTTCCACTCCCAGGCCAACGTTTCTGTTCTTTTCATTAGGTGTTCGATTAAAGTTTGTGTCGGCTAGCATCGCCAATTACTCGTTAGTTTGCAGCGCGGCCATTAGCGCCATCGAAGTTTTGCCGCAGCACTTTAAGAGCTAGCATGGCGGCGAACATCGCAATTGACACTGCAGTTAGCCTCTCCGTTTGGCAGCCGGCCTTCGATTTTCCGCTGGTCTAAGCGCCCACACACACACACACGCACACGCACACACACACATCCACACACACACACACACACACACACACGGACACACACACATCCCATCACACTGTCCAACCTCCGTTCCCTTCCTTCCTTCTCCTCCGTCTGCCGCTGTCTTCTGCCGCGCGCTCATTAGCGCAGCTAGCCATGCATGGAGGAACAGTCTGACAGGTCGCTAGCCACACAAACACAAGCTGTGCCTCTCGCGCCGAACAGCTTGTAAAAACCCTTCTTCCTCTCCCACCGTCCTCCCTCACTCCGACGGAGAGATGGGGCCGACGTGAACGCTCTGCTCCGACGGAGACGGTCAAAGGATTGTCTGCGCCTCAGGTAACGGCATGAGTAAGCAAACAGAAAAGTACACTTTTCCTATCGCCATCCATGCCTTGAGTCCCGTTGAACAATCATACCAATCGATTGTAAATCACATCGGCTCCTCGATATCCTTAGAGCCAAAACCACCAGCAGTGCGTGTGTGTGTGTGTGTGTGTGTGGGGGGTGGGGGGGGGTGGAAGTTCATGTCATCTTTAAAATTTAAAATGATGTCATGGTAAGTGTGCTGACAGTAAGGGACTGGGGGCGATCAAGTCCCCTCTGGTGTACATGAAAGCAAATGCTCTCTCGCTCTCTCTCTCTCTCTCTCTCTCTCTCTCTCTCTCTCTCTCTCTCTCTCTCGCTCTAACGTACTATCTAGCAACGTATCTGCTGAATCATAAGGACTCTGTAGATGGGACGTCGTCACGGAAACGGCCGATATACAAACCGCTGGAGACAGAGAGACAGTGGCTAACCTTGCAGACCTCTGGGGACCTGATGGGAGGGAGTGAGGGAGGGAGTGAGAGGTGGACGGAGGGAGAGAGTTCACAGAGTTAGGTAGAGACAAGTAATTCTATGACCTAATCCTAGGAAATAGTTTGATTAACTCAACCCTGTTGCAAATTTTTGTATCTTGTCTTACTTGTGCTATGGCAATGTAAATGTATGTTTTCCATGCCAATAAAGCCCTTTTAATCTTGAGAGTGAGAGAGACGAGAGTTCCCTTCCTTCCTTCTCCTCCGTCTGCCGCTGTCTTCTGCCGCGCGCTCATTAGCGCAGCTAGCCATGCATGGAGGGAACAGTCTGACAGGTCGCTAGCCAACACAAACACAAGCTGTGCCTCTCGCGCCGAACAGCTTGTAAAAAACCCTTCTTCCTCTCCCCACCGTCCTCCCTCACTCCGACGGAGAGATGGGGCCGACGTGAACGCTCTGCTCCGACGGAGAACGGTCAAAGGATTGTCTGCGCCTCAGGTAACGGCATGAGTAAGCCAAACAGAAAAGTACACTTTTCCTATCGCCATCCATGCCTTGAGTCCCGTTGAACAATCATACCAATCGATTGTAAATCACATCGGCTCCTCGATATCCTTAGAGCCAAAACCACCAGCAGTGCGTGTGTGTGTGTGTGTGTGTGGGGGGGGGGGGGGTTGGAAGTTCATGTCATCTTTAAAATGTAAAATGATGTCATGGTAAGTGTGCTGACAGTAAGGGACTGGGGGCGATCAAGTCCCCTCTGGTGTACATGAAAGCAAATGCTCTCTCGCTCTCTCTCTCTCTCTCTCTCTCTCTCTCTCTCTCTCTCTCTCTCTCTCTCGCTCTCTCTCTCTCTCTCAAGATTAAAAGGGCTTTATTGGCATGGAAAACATACATTTACATTGCCATAGCACAAGTAAGACAAGATACAAAAATTTGCAACAGGGTTGAGTTAATCAAACTATTTCCTAGGATTAGGTCATAGAATTACTTGTCTCTACCTAACTCTGTGAACTCTCTCCCTCCGTCCACCTCTCACTCCCTCCCTCACTCCCTCCCATCAGGTCCCCAGAGGTCTGCAAGGTTAGCCACTGTCTCTCTGTCTCCAGCGGTTTGTATATCGGCCGTTTCCGTGACGACGTCCCATCTACAGAGTCCTTAAGATTCAGCAGATTACGTTGCCAGATAGTTACCCCTGTTTTCCCATCTGGGATCAATAAAATGTGATCTTATCTTATACTTACCTCCCTTACCTCGGGTCTCGGGGGACTGATAAATATCCTGTCGACGTTTCTCCAACATTTCTTTCATGCCACAATGTCTCTTTTTGTTCACTACAGAGAGAGACGAGAGGGGAGAGAGACGCGAGAGAGAGACAGACAGAAAGACAGAGAGGGAGAGAGAGAGTCAGAGGGAGAGAGAGGGAGAGAGAGACAGAGAGCAAAGGGAGGGAGGGAGAGAGAGACATGAGAATGGGGGATATAGACAGGAGAGAGAAAGGGAGCGAGAGAGAGAGAGAGAGAGAGAGAGAGAGAGAGAGAGAGAGAGAGAGAGAGGAGAGAGAGAGAGAGAAGAGAGAGAGACAAGAGAGAGGCAGGAAGAGAGAGAGATTGAGAGAGGGAGAGAGACAGAGAGAGAGAGAGAGACTGAGAAGATAAGGGACAATCACAAACACAAATTAGACCAGACAGCTTGGTAATTACAGCAATTAGCGTATTGCGGTCCTAAAAGACTCCAAGTGCTGTACAACAGTTTAATAAAGACATCATGAAATTAAAATGGACTTTTTCCCATTAGATTTAACTGTTCAGACAGGTTTCTCTGTGAGTGGCTTGCAGGCGAAGCTGAGGAAAACCAGTCATCCATATTGGAGAAACTACTCTACAGCCAAGTGCTTGGAAGCAGACAGTCGGTTGGTTACGTTCAGTATTTTCTGTATCTTAGATCACCCCTACATATTATTCATGTATTCAACAAAGCAGTGTTGTGCCTGAACGCGTTCATTGAACGATAGTTCATGAACTCGTTCATATTTTGGGCGAACGTGAGCTGAACGTACTGTATTACTGCCTGATGAACGTTACTGTGAACGCGTTCATTCTGGTGTCTGTGAACGCACGCTCTCTCAGTTTAACTTCGTTCAATAGGGTGCCAGATTTCTATAGAGCCTTCCAGGCGAAAACCCGGCTAAAACACACTGTAAACAAAAACCGAACCCTCAACGGAAACCCTAAACTGAACACACAAACCCCAGCACCAAAAACCACACTCTAAAACCTAACCCTAATAGGAAACCTTAATCCTAAAACCAAAAATTAAACCCTGAAACCGAACAATAATAAGAAATCCTAATCAGAGAACCAAACCCCAGAACCAAAAAGCAAAAACCAACCTCTTAACACCTTAACTTAACATATAATCCTAATCCTGCAATCCAAAAACCTAACCCTCATAGACAACCCTCAACCAAAAACCAAACCCTAGCCTATCCTATGTATGGCATGAATGCAATGTGACAGCCTGTTGTCGTCACCATTGTCGTGACTTCTGTAGTTGAGGTCAGGGAGAAACCAAACACCCAAAAAATGACCTTCTGTCTCGTGGGTCAAACTCGGGGCAACGCAGAAAACACAGCGCTAACACAGAGCTAACCGAGACCTGCAGAACGGATCTTTTCTCTTTTTACACACCAAACACCATCTGGCAACAGTTATCTGAGCTGCTCACACACACACACACACACACACACACACACACACACACACACACACACACACACACACACACACACACACACACACACACACGTGTGCCGTCTACACACAGGCACAAACATTCACACACAGACAAACACATGCATTTAATCACACACAAACATCCACACACACCACACACACACACAGACACACACACACACACACGTTGCATAAAAAATAATAAATAAATAACTAAATAAGTAAATAAATAAATAAATAGATAAATGAGTGTTGCCAGTTAATTATCAATCAAAAGAAAAATCCCATGTCTATACTGGACTACTAAGGATTTAAAACGATAGGAGCTCCAGCTGTTTCAACATCCAAACAGACCCAAACTGGGAATCATCTTCTGGTCTTCATTGGGACACTGGCAACACTTCCCGGTGTTGTGCCCAAAAGTGAATCCCTGCCCAAAATTGATTCCATGCTCGTGGGCAGGAATCAATTTTGGGCAGGGATTCACTTTTGGGCACAACACCGGTACTATGCAGTGGAGAAGCAGCAGACTGTATGCTGCCTGAAATTGCCTCAGTACTAATCTAGCATTATGTAGACCAGAGACTCAGTACTAGTCTAGCATTATGTAGACCAGAGACTCAGTACTAGTCTAGCATTATGTAGACCAGAGACTCAGTACTAGTCTAGCATTATGTAGACCAGAGACTCAGTACTAGTCTAGCATGATGTAGACCAGAGACTCAGTACTAGTCTAGCATGAATGTAGAGACCAGAGACTCAGTACTAGTCTTAGCATTATGTAGACCAGAGACTCCAGTAACTAGTCTAGCATTTATGTAGACCCAGAGACTCAGTACTAGTCCTAGCATTATGTAGGACCAGAGACCTCACTACTAGATCTAGTTTTATGTGAGACCAGAGACTCAGGGTAGACCAGAGAACTCAGCTAGTCTAGCGTTATGTAGACCAGAGACTCAGTACTAGTCTAGCATTATGTAGACCAGACTCATTAGTCACCTACTGAAATGACAACAGCGCTAAGTGCTTTCTTACACACTCGGGAGGGTTAGCGAGCCGTTAAGACTTCTGTCCACTCAGCTCCAAACAGAAATGCCAAAGCTTTTAGCTCCCGCACACACACACACACACACACAGGCGCGCGCGCACACACACACACACACACACACACACACACACACACACACACACACACACACACACACACACGTGCCTTATGAGTACCAGATTACAGCATCCACATTGAAGCAAAATGGAGCCAGGCGGGTTTGGTTCCAAACACCAGAGCGATCAACTGAAACGTAACGAATGGCAAAAAAAACCCGAAATGTGGCCGTGGATCAAAAGGATCAAACCGCGTGATGTAAAAGCTCATGTAATAGACAAGTAATATCAAAATGGAAAAAATGAACCATTTTAAAGTCTGAGTAAAAGACGAGATAATGCAGAAAAGTACTTCCATTCTTTGGACTGATTGTGTAATGTTCTGGGATGATTGTTCTTATTCCATCTGTATGTCAACACGGAAATACAGAAAGCAAATACATAGAGCCTCACACATTAACTTTAGTTTAGTTTGTTTTCAGTATCTATTTCAGAAAAACACAAAAAATGTCAAGTGCCACATCAAGCTGCCAAAAACCAGCACAGATTTGATTCCAAATATGGATAGTACTGTAGTAACCACTTATTCTTTTGTGGATCTGCTGCAATGTTCATATTTCCGAAAAAAATTAATAAAAGAAAAACATCTGCCATCATGAAGATTTATAGAGAAACACAAACATTTCCTTTTCGGTTGAATTATCTCCGAGTATCTTTCCTGCGCCGACGCTAACCGGGGTCTCTTGGGATTTCTTTGAACTTGATGTAAAAACAAGAATGAAGTTAGTTCAATTCGCTCTGCAACAGTTTTCATTTGCATCTTCTCTTCACTGTGCGTAAGAGAGACCGACACCGGCGTGGGCCTATGGTTGTTTTATTTAGAATTTTTATCCGTCCATTATTTTATCACAACCACCGGTGATTCGGACCAATCAGCGACCCACATGGCGGGGTTTAGGTGTGATGAGCGATACAGAGATGGTTCATCCAATCAGGGGCCAAGTATTTTTTTGGAAAGTGCCAGCCCCCTTTTTCCAAACAGTTTCCAAAGACGACTTCCCACACGATTCGGTGAAACGAACCATGTGGCGCATCAGGTCAGTTGAAACCTCATTTCGAGAGAACCTAAGATGCGTGGCCGTGACTTGCTGTCCTCATAACCCAGTTTGTTTTTTATAGTCCTCTCACGGGTGGTGGTTGTAAACATCCGTACCAGACTACAGAGACGGTTATCCGCTCGAGGCCAATAAACTTTCACCATGTGCTCTGTGGCGGTGAACCGCGGCTCTGTTCTGCTTCCGTCTTTGAGTCTGCGGGAAAAAAGAAGCAAATTGTACTCCTCGACATCGAAATGGTTTTTTCCACAATGCAAAATGTTGAAATTGCTGGCCTATCAATCTGATTCATTGACTAGACCGTCCAATTGAATCAAACCAGTCAGCCAGTTTGGGAGATATTCTAACTTTGTGCATTGATCATATACCGTGCTACACAATTCTGGCTCTGGCTCTGTTTTAAATTTCATTGGCTTCCATATTTTAGGTTTCCAAAGAAACATTATTTTCACTCAAAATGTTTCTCTTTGCACTTGTTGTTCTTTTTTTTCTTCTCTGTAACAACATCTTTGAGCGATGGAATTGGTTGTTTTCTCAAGGTTTTAACGCATACAAACATTTTCTTTCTGAAGTTGTTTCAAATAGGCAGGTATTTGTAGTCGGGAAATCCCCTCTAGCAACTCTCTCTCAGTCTCTCTCTCTCTCTCTCTCTCTCTGTCTCTCTCTCAGTCTCTCTCTCAGTCTCTCCCTCTCTCGCTCTCCCTCTTCCTCCAAGTCTTTGATTTCTCTCTTTGTCCTTCGTGCAAACTGGCGCAGACTCTGATTTGAGCTACGATGATCAGACATCTGGAAGCATGCTGCTACACCTGTTTTTAATCCCTGCTACAGACAGAAACCCCCGATTCCATTTCGCAGTGCTCTCCATCCCTCCCCTTCTCTCCCCTCCTCTCCTCCTCCCCTCCTCCCCTCTCTTCTCTCGTCTCCCTTGCCCTCCTATCCCCTCTACCTCTCTGTCTCCCTCGCCCTCCTCTCCAATTCTCTCCCCTTCTCCTCTCTTCTCTTCTCGCCTCCTCTCCTCTCTCCTCCCTCTCTCCTTCCTACGATCCAGGTCGTCCTCGATGGTGTCTGTAGACCTAACCCCGCTCTCAGACAACATCGGCGAGATACATTTGAAAATAGTTTGACGGGAACGCGCTGCAGTCTAGAAGTTCTCCCGGGTACAACGCCTGCAGACCTGGACCCCTGCCCAGCGCTCTTGAAAATAGTTTCAGTGTGTGTTTGGGACTTTTTTTTTATAGTCTTTAGCCTTTTTTTAGCCTGGCGGGTAAAGATATGAGCTGTTTGACACGGACCGACTGCTGTGTGGAGAACGTCTGGTGAGCGAGTCCCTCAGGTTTGAGTGGAGCATTGCTGGGGTTCTGAGAGCGCAGACAGACTGTATGTATGTAGCGCCGCAGTGAGAGACCGTTGTCGGCGGATGTGTAAACATGGCGTCTGATGAGAGCCTCATGCTGCGACACAGATGAACATCATTATTCCATTTGCTTCTTCAGAGAGTACGATTAAACACAATGTCGATATTGGCCTCCACAATGCATTGATTGTGGCCTTTTATTATACATTATTTATTATTATTAAATTTGTCCAGAACACAAGTTGTATGTATATAATGTAGAATTCTTCTTTTTGTAAAATTGATTCATACGTTGCCTTAAGAAGACTTCATGTAAAGAATTGTGAAGAATTAACGTGATTCAATTTCCTATTTTGATTCAAAGATTTATAAAATACATTATTATAGGGACAGCAGTTTTCTGTTCATTTACAAAGTTAAAAATAATTGCGTTACTCAATATGGTTTAATAATCTTGATAAATAATGGTGATCACAACATTGAGCAAAATAATCCTGCTGATCATTGTATCCATAATCGTCTAACTTTGTGCTGTGAGACATAAGTACAAATCCATCTGTCTTGTCCGTGTCCATCCATCTTCGGTCATCCAACGATCTACCATCCAACAGTTGGGACGCTTTACTAACAAAACATATGCAAGATACATTTTGTTTGCCAATAATAATATTAATAAACAACACACACATTGACATATTTTACAGGAATTATATGAATCCCCCAGTCCCCCCCCCCCCCACACACACACACACTCCCTCCAACCTCCCACCCAAAAGCAAAACAAAGTGAAACACGGGGTCGACGAAGCTTGAGAAAATACAGACAACCGCTTCCCAGCCGAAACCCTGAAACACTTAATTATGTCTAATTGTCCAGCAGACAGACACACACACACACACACACACACACACACACACTGTGAGTGCGTGGGTTAATGAGGAGGACATACCGGGCCAGTCCTTCCGAAGGCTAACAGGCCGGCCCTGGTGTAGAATGTTGACACAGACAACACAACACACAATAAAGGCGTTCACTCTATAAAGGCGGAATAACAATAATATTCAATACATGTTTACTTCAAATATGTGCAGGCATAGAAATATATTCACATGGAATGAATCATACATGCATTAGACACACACAAATCAACTCACACACACACACCTAAACACACACACACACACACACCTAAACACACACACCTAAACACACACACACTCCAGTCCCACTATCTCAACACACACATACATTACACACACACACATGTACAGTATGCAACATACTCAACGTCAAATTGGTCACTTCTCAACCAGCCGAAGTACTTTATAGCAAGGCAGTACTTACTGAATATATATATAGATATATATCCGACTGAAAATAAACGATAATATCCCAAAACACTGATATAGCAAAATATTTATACAAAATCATTTCGGAGGAACAAAAAAAAGCTGCTTTACTTTGGTTATTTTTGAATCTGCTCTGCATTTCAAGACTGTGCAAAACCAAGTCCACGCATTATCCTTCATCAGTACGACCTGCTTCCACTGTAACAAGAGCTCCCTGTCACTGATCACTGACCCCTGATCAATGATCCCTGATCAATGATCACTGATCTCTGATCAAGGATCACAGGGCGACCCAGAGAATAGAAATGTTCGTCCCGCCCTGGTTGGTGATCTGGTTCACGCGTCCGCGGACGCAGTCCAAGGTGATGTAGATGGTCGTGCCGTTCTGGACCTCGAACGAGGTCCGTAGAGCTAAGCTGGCCCACTCGCTGCCTTCAGGCATGTGTCCAGACACCTGTTGGGCCACAGGACCCACCTTGGCCTGACCACGTCTACCACCTCCACCTACACCACCCACGCGGTGCAGGGAGAGCTTCACCACGTTGCAGGAGTGGATCAGCTTCAGGTGGAGAGCCACATTGGCCGTGCCGCGTTCTCGGAACACAAAGCTCTTCTGGCCGCTGAGCTCCCCGGGAGCGGTGGCCAGGTGGATCTGCTTGCTGTCGGGGCTCACCTGCCGGAAGAAGAGCGGCTTGTTCCGCACGGCACCGGACGGCAGGCCGGTCCGGGACACGGTGGCGGTGAGCGCCGAGGACATGGCCGCCGGGACCCATAGCAGGCTCAGCATGTTGATGCCGCTGCTGTCGCCGAAGTAGCGCACGTTGCACTGCGCTGGCGAGGTCACCTCGAAGGTCAGTGTGTCCCCACCGTGCACGCGCACCACGCCCGACAGCGTGATGGATGTGTCGCGGTAGTTGACGCCTGCCTTGAAGGCCCGCGTCACCTCCCGGGCACTGCCGTTGTGGTTGGCGTAGGCCACCGCGGAGAAGCCCTCGCGCACGCAGGTGTGGCCCATGGCGTACAGCGCCTGCTGCAGGACGAACTTCACCACGCCGCTCTCGGTGAAGCGCACGCCCCGGCCGTCGTGGGTCAGGCCCACCATGTAGGCGTCAGATACGGACACGGTGCGGAAGGCGGGCCGGTAGCTGGTCTGGTAGTGCACCGACACGGTGGTCTGCGCCGTCATGGCCACGGCGCCGGTGTCGTGCGACAGCCAGAAGAAGCTGAAGGGGTGTCCGTGGAGGTCGTAGGCGTGCAGGTCCTTGGTCTGGTTGCAGTGCTCGTTGGGGCTCTTCAGCACCAAGCTCAGGGTGTGGTTGGGCTCCACCTCCACGCCGCAACTCACGCTCACGCTCTGGAAGTACTTCCCCTCCGGCTGCTCGATGCGCACGCCGCTCAGGTCCCGCCAGCCGCCCTCCTCCTCCTCCTGGCTGCCGTTCAGCCGCATGCCCAGCTGCAGGAAGTTGCGGCAGCTGTGCTTCACGGCGAAGTTGTGGTCCAGCCACAGCAGGCCGTGCTGCTGGAAGCGGAGCTGCCCGCCCTGCGTGGACAGCAGCCCGTTGGGGTCCTCATCCTTACCGCTGTGGATGTTGAGCTGGAGGCCCGGGAAGATGGTGCCAGGGGAGGTGGAGGAGGAGAACGAGGAGGACCTGACCGGGGGAGGAACTTGCACGTTGGCCCCCCAGGCCTGGGACAGACGGACGGGCTCGGTGGAGAGCGGCGGGGGGGAGGCGGTGCAGACGGTGTCGCTGGCGGCGGTGCAGGGCGCGGAGACGGGGTGCCCGTCGCAGTCGGAGCAGGCCTGGCACTCCTCCAGCTCCTGGTTGTAGAAGTAGTCATGGCCGCACAGCCCCGTCTCCGCCTCGCGTTCGGAGATGCCCAGGCACCGGAAGCCCCCTGATGGGACGCACACAGACCACAGCAGGACACCCAAATTAACCCAATCAGAATCAAAATAGGTTTTATTGGCCCAGTATATTCACACACACAGGGAATTTTCTCTTGGCATAATTGCTCACATGGACACATCCAAGACAAAATCAAGAATAATAAATCACAAACTATTGTGATCAAAAGTGCAGGAACAAAAAATACAATTGTTTTCATGTGCACTTAAACCCCCGAGTTAGAAAATGACAAACTCTGTAATTATTATGATGTGCTTTTGGTGAATTGCTGAAACCGACCTGGGGTGTTGAGACACTTGACCCGCTCCCCACAGATGCTCGGTAACTCCAGGCACTCGTCTCGGTCCTGTCAGTCACAAACACACCAAATGAGTTCATTCTTCTGCACGCGTCAACGCAGTACAAACAGTTAAAGAGTAAAATAGACACTCCACTACCTCATTGAAATGCATCAATAAGAACGAGTGGTGTTGTTGTTGACGTGTGTTTGTTAAACTCATGGCCGGAGGTATCTGATGATGGTGACTGATTGTCCCTCTTTGAGCCATGAGTTCAATCTTCAAATGGCAGCCATGGGTTTTGTTACTGTAGTCACGTGAACAAAGTGTTTTTCCAACCTCTTGGGGCCCACAACACGAGGTCTAACCCCAACTTTCATTTGCTTCCCCACCCCCACCCTGCATCATTTTTACTCAAACAACATTGTGCCACACTAAGGGGATCGTAGAAGTTCCCGTGGGTGCAAATAATGAGGAAGTCTGTCTGTACATATGGGGCCTTTACCCACAAGATTGGGAAACACTGCATCAGTTTCCTGAGTGTTTCATGCCCCCACCACCACCACTCTCCTCTGCATGCCCCACCTCTAGGAGCGGGAAGGTGCTACCTTACCTGGCACATCCGGTCAGCGTTGGGCGAGCACTGGGAGATGAGGAAGAAGCCCGGCGGACACATGGTGCACCTCTCGCAGCGCGGGGGCTCCTTCTGGAATTCACAGAACTCCTCGGGGCCGCAGGGCGTGGCGCAGCCCAGCAGCGGCCGGGGGAAGTGGGCCTCGCCCAGCACATCCAGCACATCCACCACCTCCTTGCCGTCCGCCTCCATCTTGTGCACGGCGTAGGACTTCTGCAGGTGGCTGCGCGCCTGGCTCTGCAGCCCCGCCAGGTGGCTCTGGAAGTAGCTCTGCAGCTCCCCCTGCAGGCCCTGGAAGGACACCTGCTTGACAGTGTCGGAGAGCAGGCCGTACTGGGCCTTCACCGTGTCCATCTGATCGTACATGCGCTGCTGCTGGGCCAGGATGTCGCGCTGCTGGGAGAGCAGCGCATCCTGCTGGTCAGCCAGCTTCTGCTGCAGGTCTCGGATCACCACCTGCTGGGCGCGCAGGGCCTCCACCAGCTTCTCCTGGCCCTTGGACAGCTGCAGGTGGAGGATGAGGGCGTCCTCAGACGGAACCTCATTCTCCCCTGGAGGGTGGAGGTGGTTATAGCGAGGACCTTTTTGGCCACCCTGGGGTGTTTGAAAGGTTCTGAAAAGGTTCTGGGTTTGATTCCGATGTCGATGCCTTACCCCTACCTGCTCCTTAAGGACCTGCATCTGAATCCACTGGATGTCACTTTGAATTAAAGCATCTGCTCAGTGACTAGATGCTAAGTTCAACAGCCAGGTGTTTATTGTTATTATTGTTCAAATATGGGTCATGGAGCACATGGCTGTATTCTCACAGAGAGACACAGACTTCAAATGAAATTAGGAACAGACTGCATGTGTTGCTTGTAGAGAGGAACAGGAGATGAAACCTTACTGCCTCATCATTACCAGGCTATCAATGTTTTGATATTTAAAAACACAGAGGACACACGGGGTGAAAAAGCTGCAAAAGGACTGCAAAAAGAAGCAAGAGGAGAAGAGAGAAACAGAGGTTTCTCTAAAGCGGTCGAGTCAAGTCATATTTATTTGTATAGCCCTTAATCACAGTTCCAGTCTCAAAGGGCCATATATTTACCACCTTACCCTAGCCCCCCCAAAGAGCAAGGTTTAGTTTAAAAACTAAACCTAACCTTTAATTAACAAGGAAGAAACCTCGAGAAGGAAAACAGAGGGGGGTCTCTCCTTCCAGGGGCAGTTAGCAATGGGTGCCATAATGGACATGCAGAGTAGTATTAAACCATTTTAGGTTTAAAAAAATTTAATATTATTGGTCTGTGGTAAGAAAGTGAACGTTTCCTACGAGCTGAAAAGCACCAGGGCACTGTATATATATATACATGTTCTGTGGGTAAGTAACTTCGTCAAGCTTTGTTTTTATCGGTCCATCTCCTCCACTAAACTGTCTGAGACCTGCAGACGCCAGGCTCCCCCAGAGAGGGAGGCCACTGGTGGATTCTGACACGGGTGGCAGACTGTGAAATAAGGCAGCCTTTCACTTGGCGATGGTCCATTTGTATTTTTGTTAATCTGGAGGTTTTTTTTAAGGATTTACATAAACTTACAAACAAGGGATGACAGTGAGTCCTTCCCCAGCAATGCTAGGCCATTAGAAATGCATTTCAGTTCAAATTGAACTGTTTTACAATAGGCTTACACCTCCATACAGATGCCATTGTTTGCATTAATATCAGTGTTACTATTATTGGTGTTATTATTAGTATTAGCCGTTTTAGAAAGAGTAGTAGTATTGATATTAGTATTAGTATTTGTATTGTTCATAATATTAGGATTAGTAGGCAATTCATTTGTAATGATTGGTATGCATATAGCAGTTTTAGTGTTACTACTTACTACTTACTACTTGTATTGTTGTTATTAATGGCATTAGTAGCATTCTATTAATACTAGATAAGATAAGTTAAGAGATAAGAGATAAGATAAGATAGAACTTTATTGGTGCCAGGTTGCATAGCAATAGAATAAAACAATAGAGAAATAAACAGTACAGTAAAATAATAAAATAAATAAAATATCACCTGGTTTGATGTCACATGTGAGCTGGACCCCCAGTGGTGCGCCTCCCAGGTCCGAGGACGGGTATCCAAACTCGGGGAAGTCTCCCATGAACTGCGCGGCTCTGTCCCGCAGGTGGACCGGCTGGCCGCCCTCGTAGCCCGCCGCCGGACACGCGTCCCCCGCCGCGCAGGGAGCCTTGGCACGCGGCTGGAGGCGGATCCTCAGCGGCAGCTTGCACTCGATCCCGCGGCAGTCGCGCGTCTCGTTGGCCGTGTGGAGGTGTCGTTGTGGAGGAAGAGGAGGAGGAGGAGAAGGTGGAGGAGGAGGAGGAGCAGCTCTGGGGGAACTCGCCGTGTGGTGGTGCAGATGCCTCCGCGGTCTGGAGGAGCGACCCCCCGGGCAGTGGTCCCCGACGCACGGTCTCGGGTCTCCGGTCTCGGGTCCGCCGTGGCACTGCGTCCCGCGGCCGCACGGCTCTGCTGCTGCTGCTGCTGCTGCGACCCCGCGGTCCAGCGGGGACAGGCAGTGTGAGGCCAGCAGCAACACGGTGAGTCCGGACACGTCCATGCTCCTGATTCAATGCGCAACAGAAGGAGATGAAACACATTTGTTCATTTCGTTGGGTTCAATATTTAAAAAAAAAATAAACCACCCAAACAAAAACAATAAACTTGGACGACTATTTTCAGTCCACAGGTCTCCCCATGCAGCTACCAACAAAAAAAACATCAACAACTTCATCTGAAGACACCGTTTACCAAAGCAATTCGTGTAAGTAATGGATAGATGGTTGATAGTTGATTTACCTTCCAGCAGAGGGTTCAGAACGCGTCCTTATAATAAAAAGTTATTCTAGGGAATGAAGACACCGGAGGCGCGCATTACTCCCCGCGTCCCTGCGCGTCTGCGGCGCTCTGAGGGCTTCTGCGCGACGACTCGAGGAGGTCACGATTCGGCATTCCGACGACTTAATTAACATCAGGTTTCCCCGGCCACGAATTAACCCTTCGCCCACCGTGCATTCCCAACCCCCTCTCTCTCTCTCTCCTCTCTCTCTCTCTCCCTCCCTCTCCCTCTCTCCCCCCCTCTCCCTCCTCCACTCCCCAACCTCTGCCCTCTCCCTCTCCCTCTTCTCTCCTCTCCTCTCTCCTCTCTCTCTCTCTCTCCCCTCTCTTCTCCATCTCGTGCCGATGTATATTTTCCTACTGTCCTACTGTGTCGCTCCTACTGCCTGGACTGATGAACTCCCACCCCCACCCCCCCCCCCAGGACCTACTGCCGGAGGGAAGGACGGACCACCCTGGCCACCGCTGTGGACGGCTGTCATCGCGCAGGGGGCCCCCCCCACCGGGCCCCCGCGGAGGAAACCCCAGAGCCTTGAGCTACTCCAGGAGTCTTTCATGGGGGATGATGTATTAAATAAACAGTAGGGGGGGAAATGGGGCAGGAGTCCCCCATGCACCCCAGCCTGGCTGGCTTCCTGTCCTGGGGAAGGGTGACTAACACATGGAGTGGGAGGGGGCCGGGGGGGGGCGGGGCCACGGCACACTATTACCCAGGACACCCACCAGCCGCTGCTAAACACTAACACATGCGAAGAACACATTTAGCGTCCCCCCCGACCACAATACGCTGCAGTGTACGGATCATTAAAAGTGTGGATGTACAGTATGTGTATAAGTATGTGTGTGTGTGTGTGTGTGTGTGCTTGTCTACGTGTGTATTTGTGCTTACGTGTGTGTGTGGTGTTTATACAGTATGTGTGTGTCGTGAGTCTGTGTGTATGTGGGTTGTGTATATTGGAGTCATTAGAGTCGTGAGTATGTGTTCTGTTTGTGTGTTTATATGTGTGCGTCGTGAGTATGTGTGTTTATATGTGTGTGTGTGTGTGTGTGTATGTACAGTAACTTGCCAGTGGACCAGATGTTGAGGTGTGAATGTTTAGCTCCACTGGTGTCCCTGGCAAAGCCCTGCTCTCTCTACCTAGTCTCTAATCTCTCATTCCAGCCTCTAGTCTCTCTCTAGAGTCTATAGTCTCTCTGGGTTCTCTCTATCTAGTTTCTCTCTCTAGTCTCTAGCCTCTAGTCTCTCTCTCTCTCTAGTCTCTCTGTGGTCCCTCACTCTAGCCTCTAGTCTCTCTCTAGAGTCTATAGTCTCTCTGGGTTCTCTCTATCTAGTTTCTCTCTCTAGTCTCTCTCTCTCTCTCTCTCTCTAATATTTGTTGGCCTATATTTTTTGTACCAAAAATTATGTGTTGTAAATAAAGTGTAAAAAATCAAAATCTCTCTCTCTCTAGCCTCCATTCTCTCTCTCTCTCTAGCCTTCATTATCTCTCTCTCTCTCTCTCTCTCTAACCTTTAGTCTCTCTCTCACTCTCCAGAGCCATTTATCTGTGTTGTTGCTGCTGTAAATCATGTCCGCCGCGCTCTTTAAACTCAACCTTTAACACCACAGACATTAAGGAGGAGGTGATAATGAGGAAACCTGGAGGAGGAGGAGGAGAGGCTGAAAGTCTGGTTGGATACGGGATGGCGTAGACCTTGCGTCTGGTTCGAAACTGGTACTGGTGTTAACCTGTGTCCAGTTAGATTCTGATTGTGTTTACACTTTGGGTCTGGTTAGAACCTGGGTTTGGTCAGGTCCTGCATGCACGTTCACATGCACATTTCATTAAGTCGTTTGAGGCTGTGGCATTCAGGATAGTGTCATGGCTGTCCCAGACCAAAGGTTCTGGGTTCGATTCCCAATGTCAGCAGAATAACAAATAAACATTTCCATATGCTGTGCAGTTTATTCCTTTTTACGACGTGTTTACTGGCTGAACGTGTTGCAAAATACGTGTACTGCCATTGTTTGGTCTTGTGTTACTGTTGGGAGTACAAAGTGAAGCATTTATTATGGATGTTGATGGGAGATGGATATGGAATATTGAACATGAAAGACGGAAATGTACTGGAAATGTTTTCACGTCTGTCTGCGAGCAATCAGACGTTTTCCACTTTCTCCGTGTCTTTGTTTCTCGAAATCAGGACCAGGAAATGGAATTACTTTGTTTAATTGCAGCGAGTCTGAAAACGCTTGGCCCGCGTTGAAACAGTCACGACACAACGGCCTTGCCAAAACGTCAACTGCAATATTATCTGGCAACCCACGGACCCATGATATCTTTCGCCTACTGTCTCTACCTGCTGTCGCTCCTTATCTGCCCTGGACTGCTGGAACTGCCCACCCCCACCCCCCCCCATCAGACCATCTCTTCTCTTGT